>MU721998.1:87296-104997 GCA_026770625.1 Nicotiana glauca
TTAAGCCTCTCCTTAGACCCCAAATCACTTATAATAAGACTTATATACTTATTAAAATATCCAATTGATATCCATAATATCATAAATCTTTATTTGCACACGACATAAAATAATTTAGCCTACTTTGGCACGATAAAATCTTAAATTACTCGAAAAAAAAAAATATTGGGGCCTTACACAAGATCTCTAAGGTTCCGTTTGGCCATGAGTTTTGTCAAAATAAATTTGAGATTTATTTTCAAAATTCGTGTTTGGCCATAATTTTTGCCTATATTTTGGCCAAATTCCCAATCCCAAAATCAGCGCCAAAATTCAAAAACTTGGGAATTATATACATGTTTTTTCCAAAATAAAGTTGGAAAATATGTTTTGAAAACGTATGTCCAAACATATTTTCATCTTCAAACCAAACTACACCCAAATTAGATGTTTCAAAATAAATTTGAAATATATGGTCAAACGCTAGCTTAAAGATTTCTGCGAAAAAAATACCACCTAAATAACTCTATAATCTGCCGTTCAAATTGAGCTGTTTAAACTTTAAACCGATTGATGGGTTTTATTAAACTTTAATACAGCAGCCAGTCGACGTCGTTTAGGGACACTGTCTCTTTCTTCTTAACTTAAAAAGAAAAGAAAAAAAAGCATTTTGGCGCCCATTGCCTATTCCCCTCGACCCCTGTTTGGCTTTGTTTGCGTCCAATTTCCAAAACGGGGCCCCCCAAATATTGCAGTTTCCAAAGTTCTCTTTCTTCTCGTTTGTTAATTGTCTTCTCTCGAACTCTTGGCACACGCTCCCCCGCGCCCCTTCTCCTCCTTCAGCTTTAATTTGAAAATTGAAAATTTTCCCTTTTTCTCCAGAAATATATTTTCTTTCTGGAAGTAAAAATCCCACATTAGTCGTCAGCCATACCTGGTACTTTCTTCATGTTTTCCCATTTTGTCTTAGCCTTCTTTAGGGTTTGACCTATCCTTAATGGGGTTTTGTGAATATAGATCCGTGTCGGCTTAGAACCTAGGTATTCATTTTCGATTTCATTTAAGGTGTGATTCTTTCTGGGTACATTTCTTTTTTCTTTTTTTGGGGGGGGTGGGGGGTGTTCGCTAAGAAGGTTTAACTGAAATTGTGAACTTGTGATGTTTAACGATGCTGATGTTACTGTATCAAATGTGTCTTTTTGGATTGTTTATTAAAGTGGAAATATGTGTTTTGCGAAATGAATTTTTTCAACTCCAGCAGATGAAGATTAATACAACAACAACAACCCAGTAAAATCCCACAAGTGGGGCCTGGGGCAGATGAAGATTAATAGACCTAGCTAATTTCTATTATCTTCTGTTTCTATGGCGTATACAGTGTTGCCAAGTTATTTGATTTATAAATGGAGATCTCTATATCTTTCTTGTCCTTTTAGTTGGAGCCATGAGCTATAAGCGACAATCACACCTCTAAATAACAACATTCGAAGCTTGCTAGATAAAAAGAAATTTAATATCTGATTCCTTGGGCTACCTGGGGTGTGGCCTAATGGCAACCTATAATGGACCATAGGGGATAAGGATTCTAATTCTAGCATAGTCAAACAAGAAAAACTTAGGTGGTTTGCTTCCGTCGTTCTAAGTCTTGGTAGAGATACTCGGTATATGTGCTGGTGGAAGGTAGCAAGTACTAAGTAGGCTAGTCCTTGTGTGGCAAGTTGACATGTACGCCACCTTTGTCTAAAGATTATTTGATTCTTCAGACTGCAGATATCATAGAAGAGTGTCCTGGTGTTTAGATTGATTTTACCTTCTTCAATGGCTCATTTTTTGGGAAATTAAATAAGGAATTTGTGGGTGCTATGCGTGCCACGCAATACATGCATGACCGTAATTGTAGGATCCAATAGTATTACGTTTACTATAGAAAGGTTTGGGAAATCTTAAAATGCTTAGAGATAGATGCTTAATGTTGTGCTTGGGACCCTTGTAAAAAAAAAAAAGATGTTGTGCTTGGGACTTGGAGATGGTTTTGGTTTTTAGATTGTCCAGTAAAGTTGTTTGGAGAAATACAGCTCCATCTTCTCTCAACATACTCCTGATATTCTGATTCCGATATGGATATAGAGCCCGTTTGGATTGACTTAAAAAAAGTAGCTTTTCAGCAGAAATAGCTTTTAAGCCAAAAAGCAATAAGTTGGGATTGCCAACTTATTGCTTTTGCCTTGTTTTAAGCAGTTTTTAGCTTATTTTAAGCACTTTTTGACTTTGCCAAACACTGAAAAAAGCTAAAAAGAGCTTAAAAGCTGATTTGACCAGCTTAAAAGCCAATCCAAACACCCTCATAGACAATGTAAACTTGGAAAGCAAAAGTGATTACAAGACCTGTAAGTATATTTAAACGATTGCCTGGAAAAGCACTTGCAAGAGGTTTTGTTTTCTGCAGGTTTCTATGGAAATGGTGCTCGCGTCCTATATCTTATGTTCATAAATCGCTGAAACTCAACTAGTGTTTGAGATATATCTTCTCCACCAGTTTTCTCGCTATCATGTCAATAAAACCTTTTGGATTGCACCTATTTGCTTAAAGTAAACAAGCAGAATAATTTTAATATGTCATGCATCATGAGATCTTGGAGAAGTTGTCTTTCAGTGGGTTGTCATTTTGCCTTTTGATTAGTTAAATGTTATTATTTTGCTGTGTGGAAGTAGTTTAGTGCCTTTTAAGTTCATTATTCCCGGTTCTGTGGAAAAAAAATACCCTCAAGTAACTGAGTTATATGGCATCTTACAGATGATCTGGTCTTACTGAAATTTTTGGATGTATCTCATTATCAACTACTACATGCTTATTTTATCACCAGCTATTGAGGTGTTTAACCTTATTTGATGGAATACTTGGCTTATGCAGTGATTAACCACTTATAAGAGCAATGGCAACTGGAAGTCCTTATTTTGATGACTTGCGATGTCAATCTGAGGTCATTAATCCTCCACGAAATGAAGACTGCACGGACATTGGTGAACATATGAATGAGCTTGTTCAGCATACAACAAAACCTAATGTGACTGTTTCTAGTAGTGTTCGTGAATTATTGGAATGCCCAGTATGCTTAAATGCTATGTATCCCCCCATTCATCAGGTATGATTATCTGAATTTCTTGCTGCTAATTGCTGATGGATCCCTTTACCAGCCTTTACATAATGTTACGTTCTAAAACTACAATGTTTTCCTATTCACCTCTTTAGAGATGGGATTTTCAATCTTTATGTAAACAAATAGAAAAGAGGAAAAAGAGAATTTGGGGGGGGGGGGGNAGTTTAAGTCAGGTGTAGGATAAAACTTACATGTTTTTCTTTGTCTATTTTATTTTCTTAAAGTTAATTAGTGAAACAATTTTTCTCGTTAAATAATAATTCCTCTGTCTTCAAACGAGAAAAATTGTTTGATTCCCAATTGTACCATGTAAAATGGAACAGAGGGCGTAGTGATCTATGCTCACAAACTATTACTGGGCTCCGACCGTTATTGTTGTCTCTGTTTCTTGTCTGTGCATTATTTAATTCTTCTCTATATCTTTTGCCCTTATTGCAGTGTTCCAACGGTCACACACTGTGTTCTGGTTGCAAACCTAGGGTGCATAATCGCTGTCCAACATGTCGGCATGAGCTTGGTAATATTCGATGCCTTGCATTAGAGAAGGTTGCTGCATCTCTTGAGCTCCCATGTAAATATCAGAGCTTTGGATGTATAGGAATCATTCCTTACTACAGCAAGCTGAAGCACGAATCTGAATGCTCTTTCAGACCCTATAATTGCCCCTATGCGGGCTCAGAGTGCACCGTCATTGGCGACATCCCATATTTAGTTGCCCATTTGAAAGATGATCACAAAGTTGATATGCATGTCGGCAGTACTTTCAATCATCGTTACGTAAAAGCAAATCCCCATGAAGTGGAAAACGCTACATGGATGCTCACTGTAAGTACTGTTGCTCCTCTTGCATTCACTGCAGATTAGCTTTTGGTCTAATTCTAAGTAGGAAACTCTAGTAAACAAATTCTGAAAGTGTGCTAGATTTGTGTATAGGGGAATGTTATTAGTGTGACTTCTTTGCTGTGAAGTATGGGCTTATGAATATTATGCTGTGAGTTCAAGACTCTAAGTCTTTTTGTTTTCTAGTATTTTCAGTCGAGATGCTATAAGGTTCTATTTGACATCCCTACTTTTCGCTTCTTTTGATCGGGTGACGAAATAATGCTTTTTAAATAATAAATTCAGCTTGTTCATAATAGGAATAACAAATTAAATTCTTCACTTCTTTTATTAGCATACTACTTGCCCATAACCTTGAAGAAAATAGATGGAGGAGATGAGGGGAGTGGCTTGGTGGTCTTCTTGTTCATTTTTTATGGTTTGTCTTTTGTTTAGGATTTTGCTTGATTGCGTAAGCTGAAAGCCATTAATGTTTTAACCGATACCCTCAATCTCAGTGGTAGATCATTTGGCCGTATGAACTGGAATATCCTTAATCTTTGGACATTTCGCACTGGAATATCTTTTATGTAATTTCGCACTGGAATATCTTTTATGTAATTTCGCTGCCCATTGCAAAGTGGCTGTTGTTTTGGGGGCCTTTTGAATTTGGAGGATCAATTATTTGGCTTCATATTTGAACATTGTAATTTCAAAATGGATGAGGGACCTTTTCTGCATTAAAAAAAACCTTTTGCGAAATTTGCTCTTTTAAGGAAAACCTTGAGCCAGGAAAATTTAGCCAATGAAGATGGCAAAGATCTTTCTTTCCATGGCAAATCCCATGTACTAGGATCTTCTCGTCTCCAACAAAGTTGGCTAGCTTGGCAGATTGTTCTGTACCTACCTGGTTATATGTTATGCTGTACCCTTTTCTGTGTGCTGTCTTTTTCACTATGTGGAATCTAACCAGCGGTTTTTAGAGCTGATATTGTTGCTTAATTTTTGCTCCTGTACGTTGAGTTCATATCTGGATTAATGTGGTCTCATTTTAATTTTCCTCCAGGTTTTCAGTTGCTTTGGTCAGTACTTCTGTTTACACTTTGAAGCATTTCAACTTGGAATGGCACCGGTTTATATTGCATTTTTACGGTTCTTGGGTGATGATGAAACGGCAAAGAACTTTAGCTACAGTCTTGAAGTTGGAGGCAATGGAAGGAAGATGATTTGGCAAGGGGTACCAAGAAGCGTTAGGGACAGTCACCGAAAGGTTAGAGACAGTTTTGATGGCCTCATCATTCAACGTAATATGGCGCTCTTCTTTTCTGGTGGAGACCGGAAAGAATTGAAGCTTAGAGTTACTGGTAGGATATGGAAAGAACAATGATGTCGCAGGAGATTTGTTAGTACTCTTTCAATCCAAGGATTAGGTTTTATTCATCTAGCAATCAGTTGAAGTCTTCTGATCAATGTATTTTTCTTGAACAAGGAGCAACATCTCTTTGCTTGTCCATGATAAAAATACATTAGTGAGAAGGCCTAGTAATTTTGAGGAATACATCTTGCTCTAGGTGGTATTGCTGACTAATTTGTGCTACAGCAAAAGATGTCAATCCATGGAGTTACTTTTACGGAAATATCAATTGCAGAATTTCCCTACATTCCCTTCCATAATAAGCTAGTTAATCAAAAGTTGAATTGGTTCAAAAATCAGGTAAATAATGTAGATTCTAACATGTTAATTTGTAATTTCCAGTGACAGAATTGTGAATGAAATATAATATATGAACAAATGTGAGAAGCTACTACAAATTTAGGAAAAGTTTGTTTGCATTATAATAATCGTGTACTGTAACCAGTCAAAAGGTAATATGTTTGAGAGCATGTTATACGCAATTCGACTTAAGACTTTATTTAGTAAGCTTCACAAATTATATAACATGTTTAAGATTATAAAATTTAAAGTATATCATTAATGTAGACTGCAAGATTTAAATTTTTTTCGTTTACAAGTTTTATAGAATAATTCTAAACTTTCTGCATAATTAAATTAAAGTTGATGTCTACCTCAGTTGTAGGAAGATTGGGTCAAAATAAGGGAAAATTTTATTGTGTCTCATACAACTGACACTAGTCGTATGAGGCAACCTTTTTATCTCCTAATTTTGTGGACTTAGATTTCTGTGGATTAAGATTGGGGTCCACAAATTTGCGAGACAAAAGGAGCCTTATACAACTAGTGTAAATTATATGAGACACGAAATAAAACTTCTACAAACTCAGGGACCAGTATGACGCAGCTTGAAGCCTTCAACCCACTGCCAGTGTGCCACATGCTCATATAATAGAATATTTTTATTTGACGAAAAAAATAGAATTCCTTATTTAAATGATTTTATTTTACTGCCAACCCCAATTTAGGGTCCACATAAATTTCTGGCTAAGATTGCAACTGCTTTTCTCTTTTTGTCTGCCAAAAATTTGGACCACTTCGTCTTTCCCCTCTAAACCACATATTTTCTGTTTCCCATTTTTCTTTTCTTATTTTCCTTTTATTGGGGGTAAATTACATACTACACCTACTATTAATTTACCAACGCATTTTATATTACCGTTGAGTGATATTATATTTAGTAAAATAAAAATAAAAAATATCTTAGTTAAAATGGGCTTTTTTATGTCGTTTGAAATACCTTACATGCTTAGTTGATTTTTCTTAATTTTTTTTTTGAAGTATTATTTTTGGCATAGTATTATAAGTCTGAAAAACATAGACTAACTTTCGTATTGTTGAAATTATAAAACGTGCTTTTACATGATTATATATAAACTAATAATTATTTTGATAGACTTCATTTAAAAGTTAATTAAATCAATGCTAATATACTTTATTGAGGTAGGATCGAATTTACTTTAAATCTTGTAACTAGAATATAGTGCGTAGTGTTTTTTTTTTTTCTTTCTAAATTTAAGTAAGAGAAAAAATAAAAAGAAGAATAGTGAAAGCCAACGTGACAACTCCCAGTAAAATGTTTTACGGTTTTGGTAAATACCGGTCTCACAACAGAGAAACAACAGTTCGAAACTTCCGCTGCTGCTACCAACACTGAATAAAAGCTCTGAAGTAAGAAAAGAACACAGAAAACGCCAGAAATAAACCGCTTACTTATTTTTTTCTATTCTGTAGGGGAAGCTCTCCCTAAAAGGTAATTTTTTCTGTTCAAAAACCTAATTTGTTTTCAGGATTAATAAAAGGCTGGATTTCGGAATTGAGCTTCGTACTTTGTATGCTTGCATGTATGAAAATTCATGTATGAGGTGTTCGTTTGAGCTGTTTAAGTTTTCAATTGCTTATGAGGTGAATTTTTCCTATGGTTTGTATATTTCGATTTGAAATCTATCTTTATTTTTATCGTAATTGAGCTTATGTGCTGAAAATGTTGAGATATGATAATGCCAGAACTCTGAATTCTTTCGTGTTATTATCTAATTGTATTTCATTTTTGATTGTTGAATTTAGAGATTACATGTTTTTGCATTAAAAAGTGAAGAAATTTCAAAAGGAACGGAAAATTGGATTTGTGCTTAGCATCTTCTGTTATTTGTTTCTTTTCTGGTAAGGAACTTCTGTTATTTGTTGTTTACCTGAGAAACTTAACTGGACTATGTAAAAATTCATGTAATTTTAAGGTTGATTTGTAGTTTGAAAGATTTAAAAAAATGAAGAATAACATGTGTGTTTTAATTGCATAAGTAATTTGGATTTGTAGCATGGATATTCAAAGGAAATAGGCTTATATGTAGAAATGTTGAGATATGAGAAATGAAGAAGTCTTGTCATTATATCTGAAGCTTGAATTTAGGTTGTGTATGGAATTACTTATGCTCGTGCAGGTATATTTGTGGTATAGTATGTGCTATTTTTTTGCTGATCCATCCTTTTCATTTAACTGCATAGGCTTGTTAATTTGGGGATTCTGTGACAAGCAGCATCATGACGTCCTCGCTCCATTATCATTCAGGTTAGTTTCTGTATTTCTAGTACACTATTTTGTCGGTGGTATAGATTTGTTTCTCGAGTCCTTAACTGTGTTATGTTGAGCATGAAGTTAGCTTGATTCACATGTCTTTCATTACTGAGTGATGTCAGTACCCTTGCCCTTCTGCACATATAGTTGGATATGAACCCTTACTCCCGTGGTAGGAAAATCTGGCACATTTTTTGTGTGATTCCTCCAATTTTCTGAGTTGAAGCATATTCATGACATCAAATGTGCAGCTTGAGAAATTTTCCATACTATTGTGGCAGATTGATTTTTTTTTAATAAGTATTGTGGAAGATTGTTAAGAAAATGAAGGCAGTTGGAAGAATGCCTCTATGCATCCCTTGGCTAATTTGGAATGAAAGATATAGGTTCTAAAATAGCTAAAAGGATGTAAAAAAATATAAAGATAATGTTGTAAAGCAAAAATCCCAGTATTTATAGATAGTCAAGATTCAGGAGTACTTGTTAGATGACACTGGTTGAGCCTTATATTTTAATGCATTCTTTTGATGCCTTCATGGTGTGTTATCAATGAAAAGTTGTCTTATCAAAAGATTTTGGACTTATCAGGAAAAAAAAAAAAATTACTGCCAATGTATGCTTTTGTTTCACATTCAATTAGTCACCTCAGACAAAAGCAGAAGGAGGCTAAAGTAAGTTGGGTATGTGCTTTTGGTTACATAATGAAAAGCCTTTAATTCCTGTGTTACTGCAATTAATGTCAGATGGTAGTGAGAATGAACAGCCAGAGACGCAATCAGAGGCTCACAGCGAGTCTTCATCCCCTGCTACTGGAATGTCTGTCCCTGGAACTGTAACACCAAATATGCACTATGTGATGCCCGCTCAACTTGGCAATGAAAATGCTATGGTATATTTGAAGCTCATATTAACTTCTACTGCCAGATTCGTGAATGTCGCTATTAAGTCCGAATTTGATATCTTCTTCTATGTGTTAATTGTTCTTGCTGACAGATGCAACCACCCTCCTGTTCGTTCGACCAGATCTGATCCTAGAAGTGTTAAGTTTGAATGAACTAGGGGTCTCGTCAAATAGGCTATAGATATCTCAAGAATTAACTGATTGAAAACAAAAAAGTTAAGGCATGAAATTATACTGACGATGGTTCTGTGAGTATTATCATTGTTTCACTTGTTAATAGGCTTCTTTGTTTTGTGAGATGAAGTGCACTTGCTCATATTTGGTCATAACAAGAAAAAGTTTATGTGCTTCTGATCTTCCTTGACCACTTTGATACTTGAAATAGGGAACCGTGTATAAAACTTGACCAAATAATTGAATGTGTAAAATCATGAAAGCCCAAGTTGATAACAAATAGGTTAAGGTGGGGCATAATGGAACTATGATTGCGCTTAGGATTCTTGTATCTAGGGATGAATCCGTATGATGCAAAGGATGCCTAGGCTATTATTTTGTTAAAGTAATTTCAGATATATGAATGAATGGTGTGATGTTTTATGTCAACCTATAAATTGACAAAAGTTGCTTATTAGATAGCATAGCAGAATAGCTGGTGTCGTTCGGACAATTTGAGAAAGTAATAGGTGAATATGAACCTAAGAAGATGCAGATTAATGCATCAAGTCATAGTAGTATTCCAGATGTACTTGGAGTAGGATGGGAGATATATCTGCTTATAGATTGTCATGTTGTCTCCCTGGCTGATATAATAAGGGCTGATAGGCTCTGACTGAGAGAGTTGGAGAATTTGCATATTTCTCGATTTGATCACTACTGATAAAGACGTTCAGTTGTGAGAAAAAAATACCCTGTCTAATTTGTGTTTATGTAAGTTGCATAAACTTTTTGAATGGTGACGTTGTAACATTGACAATACGTATTTCATGACTTTTTGATATTTACGACCTGTCATGGTGGATTTTTCAATAACTGAAGACCTTGGGATAGTTTAAATTTCCATTTTGGGCTTGTCTTCTGGTATTTTCATTGGTCTTGAAAATTGGTATGACTAGGTTAGATACACACACTTATTTTTAATCTCCCTATTTGGTTTTAAGTAAAATCCTGTTTTACAAGCTTGGTGTTATTTGGAACTAATTCTCTAGGCATTGCTTCGTTTTCAGATTGCGAGATCTGTTTGTCATTCTTGCTCTAGGAACTGCACTTGCCACAATTTGGCTAAAACTTTCGTGTAGGTCTGTTGGCCTAGAGTTTCGTTTAAGGTAAGTCTTTGTCCTATAGGAGGGATACACTAGCAGAATTCTTTGATCACCATGGGAGGGATGATCTGAATCAAGTAGACTCTTGATGCAGCAGCTTGAAGCATACAGTTAGTTAATACTGTAAATGCTTGTCTAAATGCAAATGCCTTACAAGTTTTGCCAGCTTTCAGCTTCTGAATGAAATTTAGTGCTATAACTTTTCCAACTGTTGTTGAAAATCCGTGGTCCTTATTCAGATCGACTGCTGCCTAAAGATTAACCTGGAACTGGATGTTTTATCTTTCTCCCTCTCTTACATTTGACATACATAATACAAGCTATGCTAAGTATTCTTAGTAGGAGATCCATTTTTATTGGACAGCCTTTAAACAATCTAATGAGACTATAGATCTTTAAGGTACCAGTTTAGGAATTATTTGAAGCCCATTTCTGTGTCTACTAATTCTGTATATACACTTTGGTGATCGGTTGTCTTGCGTCTATTTTTATGATTATAAATCTGCATCAATTTTTAGTTGCAGGCTCAAACAGCTTATCCTTATCCAGACCCATACTATAGGAGCATCTTTGCACCATACGATGCACAGCCTTATCCTACACAACCTTATCCAGTACAACCAATGGTATTAGATTTTTCTTAACATTTTTCATTAGGAATTCATCTCAGAAATTTCCTTAAAAAGTTAAGAGCTGTATTTATGCCATTTTCTCTCAGGTTCACGTTCAGCTTATGGGAATTCAACAAGCTGGTGTTCCTTTGCCATCAGACGCAATAGACGAACCTGTTTTTGTTAATGCAAAACAGTATCATGGCATCTTGAGGCGTCGACAATCTCGCGCGAAAGCTGAGTCAGAAAAGAAACTTCTGAAAGCTAGGAAGGTATTTTCTCGGAAATGCATTTTTGTCTTGTTATTTGTTAAACTTTTTAGAGCCCCAAGAAATTAGATTGTCACCAAAAATGTTGCTTCAGTAGTCCAGTATTCTATTTACAGGCGACCTGGCAGCTTGATCTCGTTTCATCTGCTGATTTATGATTTCCTAGTTTAACAGCCTTCTAGATGTTAAAATTGCAAGTTATACACATACTTTTAAGGGTCTATGCATTTCTAGTCCTTCTATTAAAATAACACATACATGGATTTGTTTTGTTAGGATTATAATACATGAATTGTTTGTTATACTGTGGATAATTTATAGGGACTATTATGAGATGAATAATTATGTATGGGTTGTTATACATCAAGTAATATGTAGGGATTGCTACTTTGAGGGCATCTTTGGTAGATACTTCTTGGTATACCTGCATTTTGTCCCACGTAAAATAACACATAGATTTCAGCATAAGTTAGGTCGATATTAATAGTGCAGAGTCTAATACCAGAAATAATATACTAAGAGATTGTTTCGTTTGGAACAAGGTTATTCTTGGATTAAAATCCCGGTAACTAAACAACCCCTAAGTTATTAATGTAGAGTTCTACGTTGCGAACCTAACATTGTATTAGTTATGCAGATTTTATTCCATGATTGCTTTTCCTTATGAGGCCATCTCAAATGGATGTTTTTGCTGGACTGTAACTTTAGACCCCTCTTTTTCTGTTGCTACACATAAAGATCTTAGTTTGCTAGTATGCCATATTATTTTCACATTACATTGTACAAAGGTTTTCGATGCAACAAAAGCTCTTAAGTTTAGAACATCTGGATTGTTGATCAGTTGTCCATCAAAGTTGCTCTAATCTTTGGGCAAACATTTGGATGTAATAAGAAAAGACCCTAAATTTGGAGCTGAGGAAAAATCCTCTTGCTGTTTGACATACTTTCATTAATTACCTTCAGAGGGAGCATCATACAGTTGCAGGTTACATGTGCTGTAGTTTCAAATTCACTCCCTGTTTTGAAAGTTCAAGTATAAGAAAGAAAGCAGTTTTGGCTAATTGCTTTTTAAACCTTCTTATGCATTACATGCTGAGCCTGATGTAGCCTATTAAAAAAGTTTTAAAGCCTGTCTTTGGAATTCTCGGGTTTACTCACTGTTCTGTTTACTCTTAGTGCTTAATCTGTTTACCACGACTTAAAAATTGTTCTAATTTAAATGGAAATAGTAGAAGTATATTTGCACATGCAGCAATGAGAAAGCAACAAAAATGTCAATTAAATATTTCATTTGTAAAATAAACATAATACTGCAATATCTAGTGCTATTTTGTGGCTAATTTATCTAGATTGGTTCTGCTCCAAGTCTGCTTTGGATCCAGCAGAATCTGGGTTTGACTTTTGTGTTAGAAGTCATCATGAAGAACTAACACCTCAAATTGGGATAAAACAGGATGTGGGGGCGCGGGGGTTGAAGAGACAGAGAGAGGGGACTACATGAAATTTTAGCTAACCTTTTTGTACTTTCAACATCCTTCCCTGTTTGCTTTGTGCGTCTCTTTTCTGCCAGGAAAATGCTTTCGGAAGTATTCTTGCTTTTTTCTTCTACTGAAACTTCGTTTTTGACTGTAGACATTCCCATTAACATCAAATAAAACTGAACAAACAGAAACCTCCAATGCTCATGTTCTTTGACCTGGGCTCTCCGAGGCTCTTTCAATCTCGGACCATTCCCCTGGACTACTTTCCTGCTACTGAAATTTATGTGATGATTTTGACGGCTTTTCAAATCTTATTCAGTCTGATATAACTGAAACAAAGTGATTCCATTTCGGGTTCATAATTTGAGGATCTATCTCGCATAAAAAAGATCTTATCTATGATTAATTTGTGTATCCAAAAAGTTATGGGTTCTGATCAATAATGTGTTTTACTCCCTAATAAATAGCTCAAAGATGAATATCAACTGTGCTGGACCATCTCTGCCAGACCCAATATCATACAGTTGGTAATGAGGTGCCTTACCCCATGATAAAAGTTCTAATATCTGTTTCTGAGGCTATGTTATTCCAGCACCAATACCTTGGGAAGCTCACAGTGCAAAATAATCTTGCAGCCCTACTTGCATGAATCACGCCATTTGCATGCACTGAAAAGAGCTAGAGGATGTGGGGGTCGTTTTACAGCAAAGAAAACTGATAACCAGCCGAAACAGGACGAATCAGGTGATAACTCACAGGTCAACATTAATCTTGAGTCTGGAAAAAACGAGGTTGCTTCTGCAGGGAATGCCTCTTGATTTATGCAGCCATACAATATCAAGGGTCTTTGTGGATCATGAAAACAGCATGCTTTCATCAAAGTGAAACTGTGGTAGCTGGACAAAATCAGTGTGATTACGGTGTTCTTTATCTCAATGTAGAAAGATCAGAATAGGCTACTTGTTGAGAGTCACAAAGTGGTCACTGGGCTCATATTCTCAAAATACTATCTTTCTGGGCTTGTTCGCAGACATTTTTCTTATCCTGTTGATATGTAATTACTTCGAGATCTGTTCAAACTGTAGCTCTGGTAGCTTTACGAAATATCGAGTCTGAAAGTAGAGTTACAACGTTTGACAATATGTTCTTTTAGTTTAGGAAGATAAGCTTGTAGTGCTGCTGGTTGATGGACTCGCATTTCGAAGGTCATGCATTTTTGTGTCTATATCTCGGTAATAAGAAAAGTTTCCACTGTGATTACTGGTGCTTGACTTTTGTCTTTCAAAGCAACAGGTCTTATATATACTCGTGTTTGCGTTCCCTTTCACGGTGGCTTTGGTAAATTTTGGAAATATTGAATGAGGAAGTAGAGTTCCTTGTACAATAACATTTAAAATTAGGTTCTGCTAGTTTAGGGTAATAGAGGCAACTTGCTATTTCCAGTTGCAGCCACGATATATATCCCATTTGAGAAGTGAATCGCTAGGGGTAAAAAAGGTTTAATACATAAATGCCACCTTTAGTTGAAGACAAAATCCCTGTTTTAACACAGCCGTTCTTCACAGCAACGTTTGACAAAAGTGCCTAAAACCCCTCTCGCGAACTTTAAGTGCGTAATTGACAACAAAAGGATGAGCTGTAAGAGTAATTATGTGCTTACACTTGGCTGTGTAATCAATGCTAGTCTATAATGACCAAATAACAAATTGTGGGCAGCGTATATCATCCTTCCCCCTTGTTCGCTCATCACTTACCATACATTACCGGTTCAACTTATGTTATGTTTAACCTACAGATCAAGCATCACCGTTTGGAAATCCAAGTTACAGCAACAACAGAACACATCTAATACACCCGTTATTCAATGACAGAGTTCCTGCTCAAATTAGGTACACAATTACTTCAGACAGAAACTAACTCCACCCATACACCAATGCAAAATTCATATACGTTATACTACAGCAAGAGGCCTGGAATTGGTAAAAAGACCAAGTAGAAGGTCGGATATTAAAAAAAAAGACTATGTAAAAGGTCGGAAATCTAAGTCACGCAACCATTTCTGTAACAAAACAAAAATCATAATTCAGAAGCCAAAGAATTCAGTGAGTAACCAAACAAGAAGAAATTGTCAAAATCTTCAACTCATCGCAAAAAATTTATGTCTTGACATGATGTTTCAAACAAAATGAAAGCTAATTAAACAAACAAGTCTAACGCTCTTAAAGCCTTAGGTGTTGGTAGCCCTGGTGTAAATCTGCTGGCTAGCATGGGCAGACACCATCCTGATGGACCCTCTAGCCATCAAATCCCTAATTGCCTTCCTAGCGAGAGATCCACTAATCTGCAAATTCAAACAAATGAACAATATTAGCACAAAATTATCAGCATATAAAATAAGGTGCTTTACCAACAACTTACTGTCAAATCCAAAATTATAAATTAAAAAAGCTGAAACTTCCATCAAGACTAGAAATATCTTTCATCAATAATGCATGTGCAACAAATCAAAACCAATTCTCCCAAGCAGATCCACATGGTTAAACACCTTCACCTGAAATTTCTACAGTATATAGCTCAGATATTACTTTTTGAACATATATTTAAATCTTGAGCACCCTAGCAAAATTCCTTCATTTGCCACGACTACCACATCCAAATCCAAAACTCCCACCTTCCCTTTTGAGGAAAAACAAAAATGAACTTATTCCTCCGACAATTCAACCAATAACTAAACCCCTTCCACTAATACAATTGCCACAAAGTACTTCAAAAATCTATAACACACATGACAAAGTCTTAATATAATCCAATGATGTCTTATCTTTTAATCTCACTTTGCCTGAAATATGAATTGGGTTTTTAAACAAAGTCCTTAAAAGCACACTCAATTTCTCCCAAAATTAAGCAAAAGCCCATTCTTCTAATCACAACAATCCGAAAGTAAAGATAAACTAGCAAAAGAAATTTCTATTCCAAACACAACTTGAAGAACAGGTCTTCATGTTATAACTCTAGGTAATCAATATTTCACTTAGCAAAGCATAGAGAGAAAAGGGCGACACAAAATTTACATATCATGTTAAATTTGTATTGTTACTCTCATGGGGTCATCCGAATATTACACTACATATATAGGTAAAATATTATATTTTAGAGGTATATAACATATATTGAACAACTTTTCTTGGAGATCTTTTTCACTTCTTTCAAGTTGAAACCCTTGATTAGATTACTGGCTTTGCCAATGGTTACTCTGTATTGGAGGTAAAATCCAGTTCTAGAAACAACTTAAAAATTACACATTTCCTATGTAAAGGGACCAATAACACACATTTCAATTAATTTAAAAATGTCTAGTGAAATATCATACCGACAAAAATCAGAATATATCAGTAAACCTAAGGGAACAATAGCGCAATTACAGCTTATTTCGATAAACCCAACATCATAAGCAAGCATACGAAACACTTCACAAACTTTAAAATCAACATACTGTAAAATTAGATCCATACCCTTAAACGATCGGAGAGGACGGAAGGGGTGATGAGCTTATACTTGGGAGCTTCGGAGAGGAGCTTGTCGTAAGTGGCCTTATCGAACAAAACCATGTTGTTCACCTTCTCCTTTTGCTTTCCCTTGCTCCACTTCTGCCAATTCACATAACCCCCAACAACATTAAAACCCTGAAATATTCCAATAAAAACGAATAAATAAAGTCATATCAAAAAGGAAAAAGCTATGACCTTCTTCTTCTGCTTTCCACCACCAGACTTGGCGGGCTTGGACGACGGAGGAGGAGCTGCCTTCTTCGGAGCCTGCAAAAATGGCCAACATATGAGCATTCAGTTCTCAAACATATATATATGTAATATCAATAGAGCGATAGAGAAGCCTACCATTGATGGCGGAACTGCGTATGGGGGTAGGGGGGAGGGGGAGTAGCGGAGGCTAGGGTAAGAGAGGAGGAGAAGTGCAGTGCGAAGAGCAAAGACGCTATTTCTAGACCTGTATGTATACCTGGGGGTTTCTAGGGTTTCGTATTGGACCAACTCAGATGGGCTTAACTTATTTTGGGCCGATGAGACTGGAGTACCTGTAAAAGTGAAGCTATTTAGGAATTTTTACACCCTATAGAAAACCTTAGTACCTTATTTATCAATAATAAATATCATTTTAAAATATTACATCCTATAAATAACTTTTATCTTTTATAGTAAAAAATCTAAATATAGTTACATCCTACAATTAAGGCACCATATATGCTAACTATTATTTTTCTCTCTCCTTTTTTGTATTTTCTCTCACATAATTACCGCGTATCAGCAAACCCAAATACAATCTCTTTTTGTTTGCGTACAACCAGACTCTCTTCTCCCACAAACTCTAGTTTCTTACCCAAATTCTCAATTTTCTGCTCCGCGTCACCAACGTTATCATCAGCCATTGTCTGAGTTACTTGCCAGCTTATTTGCTGCATGAACTTCAATATCACATTCAGCACACAAAGCTGCCTCATCAGCACAGCAAATTACAATAGCTTGAGCTTTCTCACATACATCACATTGGATCTTCATCTTTATTCTATTGCCTCTTCATGTTCAGGACATACCCTTTTGAAGAAAAAAAAAGAAATTTTTTGTTTGGAAGCTTTTAAGATGTATTTTCAAGAATTAAAGACTAGCCAAATTCTGGTATGTGAAAAGTGTCAGACCAAAGGGCTGTGGTTTTTGTAGATGTCTTAGGGGCTGACCAGCCAGAATTAATGGCTGGCCGCCGGCCGGCGAAGCCATAGGGATGTTTCTCTCTCTAGATCGCCCAAATCGCCTATTTGTATTCAGTTGTATTCGAATGTATTCTTCAGCTGTATTCACTTGTATTCAGGTCTAATCAGTTGTATTTAACTATTTTATTCAACAGTAGTTAGTTGCATTCAAGTGTTTTATACAACTGTATTCAGTTATATTCAGTTATATTTAACTATTTTATTCAGCAGAAGTTAGTTGTATTTTGTTGCATTCAAGAGTTTATTCAGCTGTATTCAGTTGTATTTTTGTTGTATTCAAGTATTTTATTCAGATGAATTAAGGTGTATTTTGTTGTATTCAACTGTATTATTCATATGTATTTCTCTTTATT
>MDKF010333967.1:0-32681 GCA_026770625.1 Nicotiana glauca
CATCAATAAAAACAATCACAAAGGAATCCAAATACGGCCGGAACATGCTGTTCATCAAATGCATGAACGCGGCTGAGGCATTGGTCAGCCCAAAAGACATAACTAGAAACTCATAATGCCTATATCTTGTCCTGAAAGCTGTCTTCATAATATTAGAATCCCTAATCTTCAGTTGGTGATAGCCTGAATGAAGATCAATTTTCGAGAATACCCTCGCTCCCTGGAGCTGATCAAACAAATCATCAATGCGCGGTAGAGGATACTTGTTCTTCACGGTTACCTTGTTCAACTGCCTGTAATCGATACACATCCTTATTGAGCCATCTTTCTTCTTGACAAACAAGACCGGTGCACCGTACGGTGACACACTCGGGCGAATGAACACCTTATCTAGAAGTTCCTGAAGTTGCTCCTTCAATTCTTTTAACTCAGCTAGTGCCATACGATAGGGAGGAATAGAGATGGGCTGAGTGCCCGGCACCAGATCAATATAGAAATCAATGTCCCTGTCCGGCGGCATGCCCGGCAGGTCTGCTGGAAACACATCAGGGAAATCCCTCACAACGGGAACCGAATCAATACTAGGAGTCTCAGCTCCAACATCCCTCACAAATGCCAAATATGATAGACATCCCTTCCCAACCATCCACTGGGCCTTTAAGAAAGAGATTACCCGCTGGGTACATCATCGGTCGAACCACGCCACTCGACTCTCGGAACACCTGGCATATCCAACGTGACTATCTTTGCATGACAGTCCAAAATAGCATGACACGGAGATAACCAGTTCATGCCCAAAATAACATCGAAGTCTACCATGCTCAAAAGTAACAAATCAACCCGGGTCTCCAGACCCCCAATAGTAACAAGACAGGACCGATACACATGGTCCACTATAATAGTATCACCCACCGGGGTAGATACATGCACAGGTAAGGCAAGACACCCTCGGGTCATACCCAGATGATGGGCAAAATATGAAGACACATAAGAGTATGTAGATCCGAGATCAAATAAAACAAAAGCATCCCTGTGGCATACTGAGATAATACCTGTAATAACTGCATCAGATGCAATGACGTCTCTCCTATCCGTAAGCGCATAGAACCGATCCTGACCACCACTAGGTCAATCTCCACCCCTAGGGCGGCCCCTAGCTGCCTGACCCCCATCCCTACCTGACTGGGATGGTGCTGAAGTGGATGGAGTAGAACAGGAGGGCCGATCCCTCTGATGAGACTGGCTACCACGACGTCGAGGAAACTGCCCCCTCATATGGCCATACTCACCACATTCGAAGCAAATACCAGATGCTAGAGAAGGGGACTGATGGGAACCCCTCGCGCCGGAATGACCAGCCGATGCGCCCTGCGTAGAAGAACCCTAAACTGAAGAGGCATGTGAAGAGCTATGAGCTGGGAAGGCACTAAGTGAAGACTGGCCCTGCTGATACCCCTAGTGACCACGGCCTGAAGACGCCCCACGATACTCGGGACGAGCCAACTGATGAGGCCTGAAAGAACAACCTCTGCTCTACTGAAACTAGCCCCTAGACGAAGCACCACTGAAGTTACCTGATCCTCGAGGCCTCTTGGCCTCCCTCTCCTCTCTCTCTCCTGACGGCGAGCCGTCTCAATATCACGAGCAATATCCACAGCATCCTCGAAATTATGGCCCAGAACCCTCTCTCGGGTCATTAGAATACGGATGAGATAAGTGAGTCGATCCACAAATCTTCGAATCCTCTCCCGATCAGTCGGGACCATCCATGGAGCATATCGAGCCAACTCCAAAAATCTCACCTCATACTGAGTCACGGTCATATCTCCTGACGGAGGTACTCAAACTGTCTACGCAGCTCCTCCCTCTGGGACTACGGTACCCACTTCTCCACGAAGAGAGTGGAGTACTCCAGCCATGACAAAGGCGCTACACCTCGCGGCCTACGCCGCTCATAAGCCTCCCACCAAGTGAAAGCTGCTCTAGAAAACTGAAAAGTAGTAAATGATACCCCGCTCGACTCCAAGATCCCTGCGGTCCGAAGCATACGTCGACACTTGTCGAGAAAACCCTGGGCATCCTCGCCCGGAACACCACTGAAAGTAGGAGGTGAAAGCCTGCTGAACCTCTCAAGACGACGCTGCTCATCGTCTAGCATGGCCGGAATCACATCATCCTGAACCGGGGCAACCGACTGAACTGGGGCAACCTGCTGAACTGGTGGTGCCTCTAGTGTCTGCAAACCCTGCGCTACCTGCTCTGGCGTGCGAGCAGCGGGGGTCTGATTGCCTCCCCCGACCTGCGAAATAGCTGCTGCAGTAGTGGCTGAGACGGTGTGAGCCAGGCCAGTGCAAACTGATAAAATCCGAGCTAGGGCTTCCTGAAGACCCGGAATCACAATAGGCACAGGTGGTGCCTGGACAGGTGCTGCTAGAGTTTCTACAGTTTGAGCCTGCTCCTGAGCCGTGGCAACTGGTGGGTCAACAGATGCTGCCTCCTCGGCTCTACCTCGACCACGACCTCGACCACGACCGCGTCCACGGCCTCTGGTGGCCTCAGTGGGTGGTACAGGTGGTCGTCTGCCGTGTCCGGTAGCACAGGTTCTCGCCATCTGCGAGTGAATAGAATAACATAATTTAGTTCTCGGATCAACAAAGTTGCTCGATAAGAATTCCAAGAATATGAAGTTTCCTAAAGGTTCTGCAGCCTCTCGAGGATAAATACAGACGTCTCTGTACCGATCCGCGAGACTCTACTAAACCGGCTCATGATTCGCGAGACCAAGTAACCTAGGCTCTGATAACAACTTGTCACAACCCCAACCCGATCGTGATGGCGCCCAGCACACTACTAGGCAAGCCCGACCATTTATATCAATAACCCTATTTATTAAACAGATGAAGTTAAATATCATTTAATACAAGAATCTGAAATACTGATAAAAATGCAAAAAATCTAACAAAATACCAAAACAGCCTAACTAGGACCCGGTGTCACGACCATGAGCCTCTAAAACATTAAAACACATCGGATTCAAGCCTAGTTTTCATCAAAACTTCCGAAATGCGCATTCAATCAAAAACCCGACCAAACGACATCCGAATGACCTAAAAATTTGCAGACATATCCAAAATTACCTAACGAAGCTACTGCAACTCTCGAAATTCCATTCCGAACCTCGGATCAAAATCTCATCTATCAATCGGAATTCGCCAAAATTCAAACTTCGCCAATTCAAGCCTAATTCTACATCGGACCTCCAAATTCGATTACGATCACACTCCTAAGTCACAAATCAGCCCCCGAAGCTAACCGAACCACCAAAATTCACATCCGAGCCCTCTAACGACATAGTCAACTTCCAGTTGACTTTTCTAAAACAAGCTTTCTTCTAAGAGGCTAAGTGCCTCATTTCCAACTAAAACCAACTCAATTCCACCCGATCAACTCAGATACCGATATTGAACACAAAGCAACACAATATGGGGGAAAATGAGGCGGTAACTCACGTGATGACGGGCCGGGTCGTCACATATACTTACTGTTCTGAAAACTAAAACCTTTGCGATTTTGTATACTCATGTTTTGGAGAGTAAAACCTTCGTGGCGTTTTCTTGGAGATTAAAATCTACGTGATTTTTTTACCCTAATTTTAAACGTTTGTTTGTGTCATTCTTTTACAAAAAAAATGGCAAATACCAACGGAAACCGAGTTGTTCCGATGGTGACTGCCAACGCATCGACAAGTCGAACACCGGTGTTGGCACCGATAGAAAAACCCAAAAAAATTTTCGGGATTGATTTCAAGCGCTGGCAGTAGAAGATGTTATTTTACTTGACTACATTATGTCTACAGAAGTTCATCAAGGAAGATGTTCCTGATCTGCCCGATGAAACTCCAGAGAATGAACGTTTTCTCGTGATTGAGGCGGGGAAACATTCTAAATTTTTGTGCAAGAATTATATTCTTAGCGGATTGGAGGATAATCTGTGTAACGTCTACAGTAATATGGAGACGTCAAAAGAACTGTGGATTGTGCTTGAAAGAAAATACAAAACTGAAGATGCTGGGATAAAGAAATTCGTTGTCGCAAAATTTTTGGACTATAAAATGGTAGATAACAAGACTGTTATTACCCAAGTCCAGGAATTACAAGTGATTATCCATGATCTACTTGTTGAAGGTATATATAAAATGAATACAGATGTTGAAAGTAAAATTTTTAGAAATTTTACTAACAGAATGTTTATTGAAGGTCTTGTCATCAATGAAGCATTCCAAGTTGCAGCAATTATTGAGAAGCTGCCTCATTTGTGGAAGCATTTCAAGAACTACTTGAAACATAAACGAAATGAGATGTCCCTTGAAGATTTCATTGTTCGGTTGAGAATCGAAGAGGACGACAAAGCAGCTGAAAAGAAAGGTCGTGGAAACTCTACAATAATGGGAGCAAATATTGTTGAACATAATTCTCAAATTAAGAGAAAGAGGAAGCACGCTTCTGGGCCAAGAAATAACCCAAGCAAGAAGCGGTTCAATGGAAATTGCTACAACTGTGGAAAAGCTGGACACAGATCTGTAGAGTGTAGTGCTCCAAAGAAAGATAAGAAGAAGGGTCAAGCAAACATGGTTGAAAAGCACGAAGATATTGATGACTTGTGTGTTATGCTTTCTGAATGCAACCTGGTAGGAAATCCTAAGGAGTGGTGGATTGATTTTGGAGCCACTCGCCATGTTTGTACTATGAGGGAAGCATTTTCTACATATGCTTATGCTGTACCTGAAGAGAAGCTTTCTATGTGAAATGCTGCTACAGAAAAAATTGAAGAATATGGGAAGATATTTCTCAAGATGTCTTCTGGCAAGATCGTGACTTTGAACAACGTCCTTCATGTTCCCGAAATTAGGAAGAACTTAGTCTCTATTGGACTTCTTGTAAAGCACGGTTTATAGTACATTTTTGTATCCGGCAAGGTGGTTATAAGTAAGAATGAAATGTTTGTACGAAAAGGTTACCTTACTGAGGGCCTTTTCAAGCTGAATGTAATAATTGTCAAAAAATAATAATAATAAAACTTCATCTTCTTCTTACTTACTTGAGTCAAATGATTTATGGCATGTACGTTTGGGTCATATCAATTATAAAACCTTGCGAAAAATAATTAACTTGGAAGTGTTGCCTGAGTTTGAATGCGAAAAATCAAAATGTCAAATATGTGTGGAATCTAAGTATGTTAAACATCCTTATAAGTCGGTTGAAAGGAATTCAAATCCTTTAGACTTAATTCACACAGATATTTGTGACATGAAGTCAATACCATCTCGCGGTGGAAAGAAGTATTTTACAACTTTTTTTACGATAGTACTCGATATTGTTATTTTACTTACTTAATAGTAAAGATGAAGCAATAGACGCATTCAAGCAATACAAAAATAAAGTTGAAACGCAATTTAACAGGAAAATCCAAATTATAAGAAGTGATATGGGTGGTGAATATGAATCTCCTTTTGAACAAATATTTTAGAATATGGAATTATTCATCAAACAGCAGCTCCTTACACGCCCCAATCCAATGGGATTGCAGAAAGAAAGAACTGTTCATTAAAGGAGATGATGAACGCATTGTTGATAAGTTCTAGTTTTCCATAGAACTTGTGGGAGAAGTCGTTCTTATGGCTAGCCGAATACTAAATCGAGTACCCCATAGCAAAACACAATCCATTCCATATAAAAATGGAAAGGAAGGAAGCCCAACTTGAATTATTTTAAAGTGTAGGGGTGTTTGGAAAACTGCAAGTTCCTAAACCCAAAAGGTTAAAAATAGGACCGAAAACAGTTGATTGTGTTTTCATAGAATATGCGGCCAATAGTAAAGCATATCGATTTCTGGTTCATAAATCAGAAAATCCCCACATTCATAATAATACAGTTATAGAATCAGATAATGTTGAATTATTTGAAAATATATATCCATATAAAAAGGAATGTGAGTCCTTTGGTGAAGGATCTAAACGACCTCGGGAAGAAACAAAAGGAAGTACATTTAATCAGGAAGATCCAAGACGTAGTAAATGTCATAGGACGTCCACTTCATTTGGACCAGATTTTGTGACTTTCTTATCGAAAAATGAGTCTCAAACTTTTAAAGAAGCTATATCTTCTTCGGAATCATTGTTTCGGAAAGAGGCAGTCAATAGTGAAATAGAATCCATGTTGAACAATCATACATGGGAATTGGTTGATCTTCCTCCTGGAAATAAACCAATGGGTTCTAAATGGATCTTCAAGAGGAAGATGAAAGATGATGGCACTATTGACAAATTTAAGGTAAGACTTGTGGTCAAAGGGTATAGACAACGAGAAGGTCTTGACTATTTTGATACATACTCTCCAGTTACTAGAATTACGTCCATACGAACGTCAGTAGCATTAGCTACAGTTTATGGTCTTGAAATTCATCAAATGGATGTTAAGACGGTCTTCTTAAATGGAGAGTTAGAGGAAGAAATTTACATAGGACAACCAGAAGGGTTTATGGTTCCAGGTAAAGAAAAAAAGGTATGTAGACTTGTTAAGTCCCTTTACGGACTTAAACAAGCACCCAAATAATGGCATACAAAATTTGATCAAACAATGTTATCAAAAGGTTTTAAAATTAATGAATGTGATAAATGTGTATATATTAAAAATGTTCCAAATCACATAGTCATTATTTGCTTATATGTGGATGATAGACTGAAAACGAGTAATGACATTGCCAACATAAATGCGACTAAGCGCATGCTAACTGGCAAGTTTGATATAAAAGACTTGGGAGTTGCTGATTTAATTCTGGAAATTAAGATCCAAAAGACTCCTCAAGGTCTGGCATTATCACAATCTCATTATATTAAGAAAATACTTGAAAAATTCAAGTACTTGGGTTTTAAAGTTGCAAAGACTCCAATTGACGTGAATCTTGCATTAGCAAATAACAAAGGCCAAAGCATATCACAATTGGATTATGCTCGTGTTGGGTTGCTTAAAATACATCATGAATTGTATACGACCAGATATAGCTTGTGCTATAAGTAAACTGAGTCGATATACGAGCAATCCAGGTCAATCGCATTGGATGGCAATGAAACGAGTTTTGGGATATTTAGAACATACCCAAAACTTTGATTTGCACTGTAGTAAATATCCTGCGGTGATTGAAGGATATTGTGATGCAAATTGGATTACCGGTTCAACTGATTCGAAGTCCACAAATGGATATGTATTCATTATTGGTGGAGGAGCGATATCTTGAAAGTCGTCCAAACAAACTTGTATTGCCTGCTCTATAATGGAGGCTGAGTTCATAGCCTTAGATAAAGTCGGTGAAGAAGCTGAATGGCTTCGGAATTTCTTGGAAGATATTCCATTTTGGCCCAAACCGTTGGCACCAATATGCATACATTGTGATAGCCAAGCGGCAATTGGAAGGTCTGGGAGCGTTATGTATAACGGTAAATCTCGTCATATACGACAAAAACATAAAACTGTTAGGCAATTACTCTCTAGAGAAATTATTACAATTGACTATGTAAAGTCAAGTAATAATGTTTCGGATCCACTTACAAAAGGCCTAACTAGAGAGGTAATTGAGAAATTATCAAGGGGAATGGGACTATGGTCGAGAACAAGTCATTGTGGCGGTAACTCTACCTAGAAGAATGGAGATCCCAAGATCTAGGTTTAAGGAGATCAAACAAAGTCATGAATGACGGTTCGACATTGTCAACAAAAATATTTTGGTCCATTCTCGTGATGAGACAATGTTCAGTACCAAGGATAAAGTATTAAGACTTTTTAATGATTTTTAAATTTGATATAAGGTTTATCAAATAGTGTATCTACGGGATGACACGTTTAATAATCACCTATGTAAGTGTGAAGTATTAGCCGCTTGAAGGAGAATTTTGCAAGGCCAATTCTCTACTCACTTATGAAACCAGGCAGTGTTCATGGCTGAAACGAACACAACAATGAGAACCAAAGACGGTTAAGGATTGATTGTATGACTTATGGTTGCCTAGGTATACACTAAAGTTCGACGGTTCAAAGATATCAAATCTACTAATTGAAAGAGTATATCCGACATAAGTTCACTACGGAAAGTTCAAAGGGAAACTTACTTATCCACATGCAATTAATCCTTGCTTACAAATCACACAAGTTTTTCATGCATACTTCCGTGATATAGCCATTCCCCATTCATGTGGGGAATTGTAGAGGAATTTAAGATGAAAAAGTTTTAAAAAGAGAGTGAATGGGAAATGGAGGAAAAATAAAATTTTGAGTAAAATTTTAAGTTTCTCTCTCTTGAAACACTGTCCCTCATTGGAAGAGGAAAAGGATTTTGGTGGGTATATATACAATTGTTCTTCTTATAGCTCTTAAAGAGTTAAAAAGAAGGCAAGCCTCGCGTCGTCGTCGTCGCTCAACTCGGCTCGGCTTCGGCTTCGAATTCTATTGGATTTGAATTTGGTCAAATGATCGATCGATTGATTAATTTTTTGGACCAAATATATTTGTTAATAGTGAATATTAACGTAATATTATCTGTGTTTGTAACAGACCTTTTTCAATCCATGGATATAATCCAAGTGTTCCAGCAACCTAGTGCTTCTCCTACCATGGCCAAGTGCTTGCTCCATAATAGCAAGTGCTCCAAGTGATTGATCTAATAGCAGCCTAGTGCATGCTTCACCATGGGAAAATGAATGGCATTTCATCAGCTGGTTGCACTATAAATATGTGCGGCAGCTTGTTGGAAAAAAAAACATGAACAGAAAGAAAACGAGCAATCTGCCTTCTCTTCAATTTATACTCAACATTTGGCTATAAAATTCCTTCCTCTTAGAATTTTCATTCGACTTCTGAGTTCTCCTCCCTTATTCTGCATTATGTTAAACTACAAACAAAGAAACCGTAAGTATGATTTGCTACTGAACTTTGTGTTCGATGAAACACTGGGATTTGAAGTACCGCTACACCAGTGTATAATTCGTTCTATCCTGTGAGGAAATAATTCATAACCTTGGGTACTAGGAGGGGATTAAATTCCTTAAGGAAACATTATTAATTCGATAGGCTCGAATTAATTACTGTTTCATTTATATGTACGCTAACTTTCTTTTCTCCAGAATTATTATTTACAAATACAGGTTAACTAACATAACCAATTAATGTAAGTCAAAATTCCAACATGTTCCTCGTTTTTTGGCGTTTTAGGGCCATAAAACAGGAATTCATGAAGATTTCGAAAATTGTTGAGTGAAGACTTTATCGAAGATATACATCAGTGGTGAAAGGAGTTAAAGATGAATAATAGAAAAAAATGTTGAGATTGAGATGTTGACCTCCCGTGGACTTGACTATCTGATGGAACATTATTTGCCAAAGAAGTTGCAGGCCTTAGATTGGGTAGAGGGTAACAATGGTGTAAAAAAGTCGAATTTTAGGTTTGTGTTGACAGTTGTTTGAATTTTGACAAATTAATATATAGTGTTTGGGATCAAAATTGATTGTTGCTTAAACTACAGATTATTCAGTCTGAATTGCATGTGTCATGGGTTGTTACTTGTAATCAAACGTCTGGTATTTTGTACATGGATTGAGATTTTTGTCATCTGTGGTGAATGTGGAAGTTAATTGCATCAACTTGGATTCAACAGATAAGAAAAAACATTCAGGAAGCTAGACTGAGATTACTTTTTTTACTGATAGAATCTTTGCAGTAAATGTTACTCATATTCATTTAGCTGAATAACAAATAATAATTTCTTTTTCACCATCCCTTTTCCCTTTGTGATTCGTAAAATTCATTTCTAATAATCCTGTTGCTTTTGTGCGATTGTTTTCGATTTTAGGCTTGTAAAATTGGACTTCTTTCTTAAGCAATAAATGAGCCTCAGAATTAAATCCTTACAAAGTTTCTGAGTCTCAATGCATGTGCTTAGCAAATTTTCCTACTGTAATCTGTTGTTACATAAAATTTAACTAGAAAATAATAAAATATGCACTAAGAATATATGCTTATTGTATCACGTGACACTGTTTTGTCGAAATTTATTATTAAATATATTTATTTAAACAATAAGCAATATATTTTTTTTTATTATTGTTAAGACAATACAAGCGATAATAACGGAAAGTTCCTTCGAATGATGAATTTTTATCTAATTTTCCGCGTGAATAAAGGTGTCCATAATTAATTAACACTTGTTAAGGAACAAAGAATAGGTAAAAGAAAATGTATTTCTAGTTTGACTTGCCTAACTATACGTGAATAGTTTGACCTTATTATTACTCTTCCTTTGGGTCGAGAGAGATAAATCTTGAACAAAAAAAATATTTTATTTTATCCTCGTCTTTCCATTGATCTTCATCTTCTTTAAGGAATCACTGTAATTAGAGTTATGGTCAAGTTTGAATTCTAGATAGGACAAATATATTTTACAACTATATTGCATCATCTAAAGAATATATAAATATTGATAAAAGTAATCCTAATTGTTTGACTTAAAAGATATTATGACCTTTTTGAATAAATTAACAACAACAACAACCCAATATAATCCCATTTAGTGGGGTGTGAAAAGGGTAGTGTGTATGCTGACCTTACCTCTACCACGGGGTAGAGAGGTTGTTTTCAAATAGACCCCCGACATCCTTCCCTCCAAGAACTTCTCATCTTCCTCTTGGGAGACTCGAACTCACAACCTATTGGTTGGAAGTAGTGGTTGCTTACCATCAGAGCAACCCCTTTTTGAATAAATCAATCAAAGAAAATGATGGGGTAAATCTTAGTCACATATAATGAAATCCAGATCAATGAACTAGACAGAAGAATAGCATACAAAAAAGGTGAAGATAGATGATCTTAGTGAATCCAGTATTGTTCTCATTAATCGATGGAGAAGAACATGTTACACATTACAACAATTGCTGAATATTGCCTCGTCCATCTTTCTATTTGTCAGAAATTACAGAAGAGAGATAGATGGAGAATTTGGAAAACTATAGAGACGGAGAGCTGGAGAGAGAGTTCTGTTTTTATCTTTCGTCCTCCCCCTTCTTCGGGTGACTTTTTTCCCTATTTATAGTCATAGATCTCTTGATGTATACTTGACTCGGTGCTTTTCCACGCTTCATATGCCTTGGTCGTTCGTTGAGGGTCGTTCCTTCTCGTTTTGTCATTTGAACGGGACATCGGTTGGCCCAATCGTTGTGGTCAGGCTTTGACCAATACAGTTAGTCCCTCCGTCTGTCGCGGTCGTCCCCTATCGGGCTCGGCAGACGAATCATGATCGTTGTCAACCCGAGAAAAATCTGACTGCTTTCTCCTTACATACGCCCCTTAGGTTTAGAGGAGATGACGATGCTCTTTCAATATTCCTGGACTGTTGCGACGATTTCGGAACCAAAACATCATTGAACTGAATCATCTTTCGTGGTTGCTGCCATTATGACACATGTTCCTAGAGAATCAAAATGTTTTGCATGCCACTGAGTTTGATTGGCAACTCTTGAGTTTCGTGCTCAAGAGACCAATGACTCCTATAAATATAAGGAATACATCATTCGATTGGCACATTCCTTTGCTTTTTGTTTGAAAGAAATCCTGCGAGCATACTTTCTTCTTGATACTTCAAACTTTACTTGTCTCATGTGAGTCGAAAACTTCCATTCCTCTCTTTCATATCCTCTTTTCTTTGTCAATTTGGCACAATGATTGGTAGTTCTTCTTGCACTGATCTACACATCCTAATTCCGGCACCGGAAAATGATACTCCGGCCACCGGAGGGGAAGAACTGGTAGAGGATGATGAGGTTCCATCAGTAGCCGAGATTTGCCTCGCCCTGGAAGAGCATGGACTGATTTCAGCAGTCGCGCTAGGGAGGAGTCGGAACCTATCCCCTCAGTGATAAAGGAGGAGGATATTTACGATTTGAAAACCCGATGGGGAATTCCCGGTTATGTTGAAATGCAGCCACCGGTAGGGGACGACATCGTCCATTTTGACCGCCCCGGGTACTGCATGTTCTACGCGTACCCCTTCCTTATTGGGTACACTCTTCCTCTCCCTCTTCTGGTGGTGGATTTCTGTCGCTTTTATGAGGTATGCCTTGCCCAACTCTCGCCATACCTATACAAACTATTTCTGACGTTGCTCAAGTTCGTGGCGCTTGCCGTCCGTGAGGTCACTTTGGGGCATATGCTCAACATCTTCGCCTCTCAGCATATTCGTGGTACGATGATCTACATGCGCCCTCGGGGGTCGAAGAATCTAGTGGTGAAGATTGACAACAGGTCTAACCGTTATTTATATGAGAATTACTTCTACGTGCGGACCGAGCACCTCGTGGCGGATCCAACGGGGTTCCCTTAGAAATGGAACTTTGTGCGTAAGTTTATATGTTGTTTTATTTTTAATCGAAGGAATGTAAGACCACTTCTTGTCATGATACTAAATCTTTGCCAATTTTTACAGCCGCGAGATTGCCTACTCCACCTGTAAAAGTTATCCGTGAGTGAGTGAGCGTTATTCTTCCTCATACGACGGGGGTCCACATGTGGGCGGCCTTCTATGACAACTATGGGTGCAAGCCTCTTTTTGGTAAGATGTCGTTTTTGTTTGCCGTTTTCTCCTTCCCCTCTTTGTATTTAATTCCTTACGTGCTGCTTATCGGTGTCAGGGAGAGTGCAGAGAGTGAGGGCTCCTCCGTTAGCTTTTCAGCAACCAACCTCATCTACTCGCCCTATCACAGTACCCACCACCCGACCTTCGTCGAGGGCTGCTTCAGTTGAGTCTGCGACAGTGATTACTCCTGTGGAGGCCGCTTCTCAAGCTGAAGTTCCGACTTGTGTCGCTCGCCCGACGGGTGAATCTCCGCCTATTGAGGAAGAAGAGGGGCTATCCAAAAGACGGTGAGTGGAGTTTTCCAACAGTGATTCATCTAGATGACTCTCCTTCAACAGGATATGGAGTGGGGGTTGACGTGGCTCCCCGCGTAGGGACGGAGCCAGCCGTTGCCTTTTGCTCAATTAGAGATTCCAACCATTGTCGGTTATTAGCAACCTATCATGGCAGAAGGTCAGATTTCTAGGGCTGCCATTGTAGTTTCAGACGTACCCTCGTCTTCCGTTGTTGGTCATGCTTCCTCTTTAACTGCTGTAAGAGGGAAGGGAACAATAGTCGACGATTACGAATCCGAGTTAGTCCTCTACCCTGATGATGTTAGGATGTTTGAGGAGGCCATTACCTACTCGGTGGTTCATGCGGGAGGGTCGACCCGTATCATTGAGATCCCTTCGGATATCAATCTCCTAGGGGACACGGAGGATATGGTGCCGCAGTTTGATATTATGTGCTCCTCAGCTGAGAATGCAGCCCTTCGGACCATTCTCGATGCTGACTTGGTGGACGAGATGGCAGTTATGGGCTTAAGGGTACGTTACACTTTTTTTCGCTTTTCCCTCGTCTTTCTTGGTGATAGGATTCTAACCTGTCTTTTTATTTTTCCAACGTACATGGTGGAGGTGGAGAACATTCGTAGGGCCAACATTCAGGCCAATTTTCTTGAAGATGCTAGAGAAGTATCGTCGCTACCGCAACAAGTGTCGCGAGATGCATGAGCGGCTGAAGGCAAACCCTAGTGATCGGTCTCTTGGTGAGGAGTTGGAGAAGAGGGACCATGAATTGATTAAGGCTATCCACAGCAAGAGTGTGCTTAAGAAGAAACTTTGTGTAAAGGACGAGGAGCTCGAGTTGGGCAAGGGGGTCGCCGCAGAGTGTGAGCATCTTCAGGAGAAACTAAGGTCGATGCAGTCGGAGATGGATCAGAATCTGATCAAGGTCGAGGCGCTGAGCACGGAGTGGATGGGGAAATTGGCTGATCTGGAAAACAAGGTTGTTGGGTTGGAGAGCATTGAGAGTGCTTGGTCTGCGGCTTCGGCGAGGACGGAGGCCCTGGAGAACACTATTCGTGTCCTCCAATCCTAGCAGGAATCAAAAAGGGCGACAGCCACACATATGGGGGCGAGGCTCCAGGAGCGCATTAACAAAATCGACCAGGAGGCATCGGTTCTGGGAGATCGAGTCGTAGCTCTGGAGGCAAAAAAGGAGTGACTTTTGGCTCAAATTGAATCTTCCTCCACCGCCGTTCCCCATCACTTGCACGAGCTTTGGGTTTACACCGAAGCCCAGCGGGATATATACAAGAGTTTGTGGGAGGCAGGTAATATGACTGAGGCTGCATATGAAGAGGGGGGTAAAGGCGTGGAAGGCTCGCGTCAACTGCGGATATGACGCGGAGACGCCAGAAGCCGATGGGGGCGCGGACGCCGAAGGATAATTTCCCGGAGATAACGGTAGAGAGGGCGGCGATGATGATGCTGAATAGATAGATAGTGACCTTGTTCTGTTTTTCCTTTGTTGTTTTCTTCCTTCTTTTTTTTATTTGTTGTTGATTGTCGTTGTTCCTTTGTTCTTCTTTTCTCTTGTTGTTTTTCTTATTGTTGACTTGGCCTAATGTAATCCGCGACCATTTGCGCGGAAACTTTGTATAAAGAAAAATTTTTCGCAGTTATTTGTCTTGTGCTTTACCTTTTTTTTATTTTGCATTATTTTGGCTTGAGAAAGATTACCGCACGATGAGTCCCGGTGTTTTTGCACCTTTCGATGGCCCTTGGTCTTAGGAATATTTTGAATTTCTCTTTGGCGATGGCTTATGGCCTTAAAGGATGTTATTTCGACCTATCGGAATGTTAATTTGTCATCGTTCGATCGAGATTGAACACTTTTTTTTGGAAAAGGCCCTTGGCCTTAAAGGGTGTTATTTCGACTTGTCGAAATGTTAACCTGCCGTCTTTCGATTGAGGTGAAACTATTCTTTTTGGTGAAGTCCCTTGGCCTTAAAGGGCGTTATTTTGACTTATCAAAATGTTAACCTGTCGTCGTTCGATCGAGGTCAAACTCTTCTTTTTCACAAGGGCCCTTGGCCTTAAAAGTTATTATTTTGACTTATCGAAATATTAACCTGTCGTTGTTCGATCGAGGTCGAACTATTCTTTTTGGCGAGGTCCCTTGGCCTTAAAAGGTGTTATTTCGACTTATCGAAATATTAACCTGTCGTCGTTTGATCGAGGTCGAACTCTTCTTTTTGGCAAACGTCGTTGGCCTTAGAGGGTGTAATTCGACTTATCGAAAAGTTAACTTGTCATTGTTCGATCGAGGTCGAACTCTTCTTTTTGGTAAGGTCCCTTGGCCTTAAAAGGTGTTATTTCAACTTATCAAAATGTTAACCTGTCATCATTCCATCGAGGTCGAATTCTTATTTTTAGCGAGGGCCCTTGCTTGAAATAGTGTTATTTCAACTTATCAAAATTTTAACCTGTCGTCATTCGATCGAGGTCGAACTCTTCTTTTAGGTGAAGGCCCTTAGCCTTAAAGGGTGTTACTTAGACTTATCAAAATTTTAACCTGTTGTCATTCGATCGAGGTCGAACTCTTTTTTTGGCGAGGGCCCTTAGCCATAAAATGTATTATTTTGACTTATCGAAATGTTAACCTATCGTCGTTCGATCGAGGATGAACTCTTCTTTTTGGCGAAGGCCCTTGGACTTAAAGGGTGTTATTTCGACTTATCAAAATGTTAACTTGTCATCGTTCGATCGAGGTCAAACTCTTCTTTTTGGCGAGGTCCCTTGACCTTAAAAGGGGTTATTTCAACTTATCGAAATATTAATCCGCCGTCGTTCGACCAAGTTCGAACACTTTTTTTTGGCGAGACCCTTGGCCTTAAGAGGTGTTATTTTGACTTATCGAAAGTTTAACCTATCATCATTCGATCGAGGTCGAACTCTTCTTTATGGCGAAGGCCTTGGCCTTAAAGGGTGTTATTTCGACATATCGAAATGTTAACCGGTCGTCGTTCGATCGAGGTCGAACTCTTCGTTTGGCGCGGGCCCTTGGCCTTAAAAGCTATTATTTCGACTTATCAAAATGTTAACCTATCTTCGTTCGATCAAGGTCGAACTCTTATTTTTGGCGAAGGCCCTTGCCCTTAAAGGGTTTTATTTCGACTTATCGAAATGTTAACTTGTCGTCGTTCGGCCAAGGTCGAACACTTCTTTTTGGCGAAGGCCCTTGGCCTTAAAAGGTGTTATTTCAACTTATCGAAAGTTTAACCAGTCTTCGTTCAATCGAGGTCGAACTCTTCTTTTTGGCTAAGGCCTTTGGCCTTAAAGGGTGTTATTTCGACTTATCGAAATGTTAACCTGTCGTCGTTCGATCGTGGTCAAACTCTTTTTTTTTTTGCGAGGGCCCTTGGACTTAAAAGGTGTTATTTCGACTTATCAAAATATTAACCTCTCGTTGTTCGATCAAGGTTGAACTCTTCTTTTTGGCGAAGGCCCTTGGCTTTAAAGGGTGTTCTTTCGATGTATCGAAATGTTAACCTGTCATCATTCGATTGAAGTCGAACTCCTCTTTTTGGCGAGGGCCCTTGGCCTTAAAAGGTGTTATTTTGATTTATCGAAATTTTAATCCGCCGTCATTCAACCGAGGTCGAACACGTCTTTTTGGCGAAAGCCCTTGGCTTTAATAGGTATTATTTCGACTTATCAAAAGTTTAACCAGTCGTCATTTGATCGAGGTTGAACTCTTCTTTTTGGCGAATCCCCTTGGCATTAAAGGGTGTTATTTTGACTTATTGAAATGCTAATCTTTCATCGTGTGATCAAGGTTGAAATCTTTTTTTTGCGAAGGTCTTTGGCCTTAAAGGGTGTTATTTCAACTTATCGAAATGTTAACCTATCGTCTTATTGAAATGTTAACCTGTCGTTGTTCGATCGAGGTCGAACTCTTTTTTTTGGTGAGCGCCCTTGGTCTTAAAAGGTGTTATTTCGACTTATCAAAATGTTAATCTATTGTCGTTCGATCGAGATCGAACTCTTCTTTATGGCGACGGCCTTTGGCCATAAATGGTGTTACTTAGACTAATGGAAATGTTAACCTGTCGTTGTTCGATCGAGGTCGAACTCTTATTTTTGGCGAGGGCTTGGCCTTAAAAGGTGTTATTTCGACTTATCGGAGTGTTAACCTATCGTCATTCGATCGAGAACGAACTCTTCTTTTTGGCCCTTGGCCTTAAAGGGTGTTATTTCGACTTGTCAAAATGTTAACTTGTCATCGTTCGATCGAGGTCGAACTCTTCTTTTTGGCGAGTTCCCTTGACCTTAAAAAGTGCTATTTTGACTTATCGAAATGTTAACTAGCCATCGTTCGACCGAGGTCGAATACTTCTTTTTGGCGAAGTCCCTTGGCCTTAAAAAGATGTTATTTCGACTTATCGAAAGGTTAACCAGTCATCGTTCAATCGAGGTCGAACTCTTCTTTTTGGTGAAGGCTTTTGGCTTTAAAGGGTGTTATTTCGACTTATCGAAATTTTACCTCTCGTCTTTCGATTAAGGTCGAACTCTTCTTTTGGCGAGGGCCCTTGGCCTTAAAAGGTGTTATTTCGACGTATCAAAATGTTAACCTATCGTCGTTCGATCAAGGTCTAACTCTTCTTTTTGGCGAAGGCCCTTAAACTTAAAGGGTATTATTTCGACTTATCGAAATGTTAACCTGTCGTCGTTCGACCGAGGTCAAACACTTCTTTTTGGCGAAGGCTCTTGGCCTTAAAAGGTGTTATTTTGATTTATCGAAAGGTTAACCTGTCGTCGTTCGATCGATGTCGAACTCTTCTTTTTTGCGAAGGTCCTTGGACTTAAAAGGTGTTATTTCGACTTATCGAAATGTTAACTTGTCGTCGTTCGATCGAGGTCAATCTCTTCTTTTTGGCGTGGGCCCTTGTCCTTAAAAGGTGTTTTTTTTACTTATCAAAATGTTAATCTGTCGTCGTTCGATCAAGGTCAAACTCTTCTTTTTGGCGAAGGCCCTTGGCTTTAAAGGGTGTTATTTTGACTTATCAAAATGTTAACCTGTCATCGTTCGATCAAGGTCGAACTCTTCTTTTTGGCGAGGGCCCTTGGCCTTAAAAGGTGTTATTTTAACTTATCGTAATGTTAACCCGCCGTTGTTCGACCGAGGTCGAACACTTCTTTCTAGCAAAGGCCATTAGCCTTCAAAGGTGTTATTTCGACTTATCAAAATGTTAATCTGTGGTTGTTCGATCGAGGTCAAACTCTTCTTTTTGGCGAAGGCCCTTGGCCTTAAAGGGTGTTATTTCGACTTATCGAAATATTAACATGTCGTTGTTCGATCGAGGTCGAACACTTCTTTTTGCGAGGGCCCTTGGCCTTAAAAGGTATTATTTTGACTTATCGAAATGTTAAACTATCGTCGTTCGATCGAGGTCGAACTCTTCTATTTGGCGAAGGCCCTTTGCCTTAAAGGGTGTTATTTCAACTTATAGAAATGTTAACATGTCGTCGTTTGACTGAGGTCGAACACTTATTTTTGGCGAAGGCCCTTGGCCTTAAAATGTCTAATTTTGACTTATCAAAATGTCCTGTCGTCGTTCGATTGAGGTCGAACTCTTCTTTTTGGCGAAGGCCCTTGGCTTTAAAGGGCGGTATTTCGACTTATCGTAATGTTTATATGTCGTCGTTCGATCGAGGTCAAACTCTTCTTTTTGGCGAGCGCCCTTGGCCTTAAAAGGTGTTATTTTGACTTATCTAAATGTTAACCTGTCATCGTTTGATCGAGGTCGAACTCTTCCTTTTAGCTTAGGCCCTTGGCTTTAAAGGGCATTATTTTGACTTATCGAAATGTTAACCTGTCGTCGTTCAATCGAGGTCGAACTCTTCTTTTTGGCGAGGGCCCTTTACCTTAAAATGTGTTATTTCTACTTATCGTAATGTTACCCCGCCGTGTTTCGACCGAGGTCGAACAGTTATTTCTGGCAATGGACCTTCGCCTTAAAAGGTGTTATTTTGACTTATCGAAAGGTTATCCTGTCGTCGTTCGATCGAGGTCGAACTCTTCTTTGTTGCGAAGGCCCTTGGCCTTAAAGGGTGTTATTTCGCCTTATCGAAATATTATCCTATGGTCATTCGATTGAGGTCTAGCTCTTCTTTTTGGTGAAGGCCCTTGGCCTTAAAAGGTGTTATTTCGACTTATCAAAATGTTAACCTGTCGTCGTTCGATCGAGGTCTAACTCTTCTTTTTGGCGAGGGCCCTTGGCCTTAAAAGATGTTATTTCGACTTATCGAAATGTTAACCTGTCATCAGTCCCAGGTTTTCGAAGAATCGTGTGCCTTCGGGAGAGTCACAGTTAGCTAGATATTGTTCGCATCGGAGGGTGTAACACTGGAGAGTACGAAATGTCACCATTTTGCTTATATTTGCTTGGTGTATTCATAGGATTTTCCTTGCCTGACTCCTGCCTTTCGGTCCAGAAATACCTGTGATGACCCAAAGAGTCATCACCGGTTTCCTCTTTCATTCTGCACTACCGAGGCCTTGAAAACCTCATTTTTACTTGCCTCGATTTGCGTGCACAGTCCGAGCGCATTGTCAGAAAGCTTATACATGAGTTCTGTATGAAAAATGGTGAATTTTGATATTAATATGCATAATATTGACTTCAGTCAACATTTTGGGTAAATAGACCCGGAACCGTGATTTGACAGCCCCGGAGGGTCTGTAGGAAAATATGGGACTTGGGCGTGTGCCTGGAATCGAATTCCAAGGTCCCAAGCCCGAGAAATGAATTTTTCTATGAAATTATTTTCTGAAATTAATTAAGGAAATTTGGAAATGAAAATTGATTAAAAGACTATGGTATCGGGCTCGTATTTTGGTTCCGACGCCCGGTACAAGTCTTATATATGATTTAAGCACTATGTGTAAAGTTTGGTTGAAAACGGACGTCGTTTGACGTGTTTCGGACTATAAGTTCCAAATTTGAAAGTTTATGAAAGTTGAAAGAAAATCATGTGTATTGAGGCTTGATTCTATGTAAACGATGTTATTTTGGCGATTTGATTGCACGAGTAAGTCTGTAGGATGTTTTTGAGGTTGTGTACATGTTTGGTTTGGAGCCCCGAGAGCTCGGGTGAGTTTTGGATAGGCATCGGATTGCATTTTCTCATTTTTAAAAATCTGGTATCTTTCAGTTCTGCAGGCTTCGCATTTGCGAAGCCACCATTCGCAAATGCGAACTCGCAATTGCGAGATTCTCATCGCAAATGCTATCTTTCACCTGGGCAGCAATCTTCGCAAATGCGAAGAAATTTATCGCGAATGCAATGCCCACCTATGAGCCCAGTCTTCGCAAATGTGAACGACTGTCCGCAAATGCGATAGGGAGCCTTCGCAAATGCGACCTATTTTTCGCAAATGCGAATTTTCCAGTATCCTTCAGAGTTCGTAAGTGCGAACTCAACTTCGCAATTCCCATATTTGGTCGCATTCATAATTGCGAACCCCAGTTCGCATTTCCCACATCTGCAACCTGCAATTTTCATACTTAGACGATTTTAAGCCTCACTTTTCATATTTCTCAAACCCAAACACCCATTGGCGATTTTTTCAAGAACTTTTCCTTCTCCAATTCAATTGTAAGTTGATTTTCACTTAATTTCTTCAATCTTTAACATCATTTATTATGTTTTCATCTTAAAATCAAGGTTTTTCATGGGTGAAAATGGGGATTTTGGGTAAAACCTAGGTTTTTTTAAAATTAGGGATTTGGACCTCAATTTGAGATCCGATTTCAAAACAAATCATAGATATGAATTCGTGGGAAATGGGTAACCGGGTTTTGGTTCGAACCTCAGGTTTTGACCACGTGGGCCTGGGGGCGTTTTGGGAATTTTTGAGTAAAACTTTGGGAAATTTATTTTTAAGCATTCAATTGACTCAATTAGCATTTGTTGATGCATTCAAGTAATTTGTGACTAGATACGAGCGGTTTGGTGGTGAATTCGAAGGGTAAAGCAATATTAGAGGTTTGAGTGGATTTTTGGAGCATTTGAGGTAAGTGTTTGATCTAACTTTGGCTTGAGGGAATAAGATTAGAGTGTTGTTTGCTAATTGCTAAATGTGAGTACGGTGTATAGGCATGGTGACGAGTATCTATACACCGGTGTCAAAAATGACCGTGGGTCCTTGTTTGTACTTGTTCCGATATTGTTATGACTCTATCATGTTAATTGATGAATCTTATGAAATGTGAAGAGTATGAGGATTGATTGTGGGTTGTAAATTCTTTGGAGCGTTGTCTCGAATAATAAAAAGACTATTGTGTAAGAAATGAAGGAAATAGAATGTATTATGATTAATCTCTTGCTGGGATGGTTTGAGTATATTGATTATTCTCCCTTGCCGGGATTTACCCATTAATTGTGTAATTCCCTTGCCGGGACATTTCTTATTATTTGCTTATCCCCTCGCCCCGTTTGGTTGTGATTGCTGTTTGGGTGAGGAAGAGTAATAATGCACGAAGGGTCATTCCGTGCCATGTTTTGATTATAATTGCACGAAGGGTCATTCCGTGCTATGTTTTGATTATATTTGCACGAAGGGTTATTCCGTGCCATGTTTTGATTATATTTGCACGAAGGATCATTCCATGCCATGTTTTGATTAATTATGCACTAAGGGACATTCCGTGCTCTGATTTGATTATAAATTGCACGGAGGATCATTCCGTGCCATGATATGAGAGTTATGTGAGGGAAAGCACGAAGGGTGATGCCGTGCACTTTATTTGATTGCTTTTGGTGAGAATGAGGGTAAAAGGACGAAGGTTGATGACGTGCAACTGTTGATTTCCTGCTCTCATTAATTATTGTTATTGCCCTGTTTCTTACTTAAATTGTTGAATTTATATCCGGACTGCACTCCCCCATAGTATGCTTCCCTCCCTCTTAACTGTTTAATTTCTGTATTCTTTCCTTTTGCCGCATATATATACATTGAACTGCACGGGTTGATTTGGTAGTCCTGTCTAGCCTCGTACTACTTCACCGGGGTTAGGCCTGGCACTTACCAGCATATGAGGTCGGTTGTGCTGATGCTACACTTCTATGCTCTTTTGCATAGATCACGATACCGGAGCAGCTTTTGGACCACAGCAGTAGGATGTTAACCGGGAGCTGACTTCAGTCAAGGGACTTACGAGGTAGCCTAGCTGGCGTTCGCAGGCCGAAGTTCCTTTCCATGTTTTCAGTTTGTTTTCATTGTACCGATACAGACATTTATGTATTTCTATTCAGACTTGTTTGTAGCACTCTTTAGTAGTTCTTGAGATAGCGACACCAGTCTTGGGTAGTGAAATATTAAACTTCCGCATTTTGCATTTTCAGTTATTTATGTTTTAAAGACTTCCGCTTTTAGTTAAATGACTCGTTAATATTATTATTGTTGGGTTGTTATCGAAAAATGTTTAAATGTTTGGCTTGCCTAGCTCCGACAGTAGGCGCCATCACGACTCCTGATGGTGAGAAATCTAGGTCGTGACAATACCATTGGCAGGTGACGTTCCGGTTTCCGTGTGGTAGTTTTCTATTCTCCAATTGAAGTGTTTTATTGCTCTCTTGCTCGTGCAGTGTCTGTGTCCTTGCTTGAGCAGAGAGCATAAATCAAGTTAAAACAATATGTTCCTTACTCCCATCCGATGGATCGGCGAATCAGAGTAGGTTTATAACATAGCTTGTTTTGTCTGGCCTTTTTATGGTTAATGAGGCCGTTCCTACATTTGGTGACTGTATTCGGCTTTCTTCCCCTTTATAGGATGCGCCTTTCTTACGCTTGGGCAGGGCTTTGTCTTAGCGCTCTTTTTAAGGGATAATCGTATTTTTTGTCTTTGGTCTGGAAGAGACTAGGAAATTTCACTAAGAAATCTCCGCAGACGGCGCCAAATTATTTGACTCAAAAGATATTATGACATTTTTGAATAAATCAATCAAAGAAAATAATGGGGTAAATCTTAGTCACACATAATGAAATCCAGACCAATGAACTAGACGGAATAATAACATACAGAAAAGGTGAAGATGATGATCTTAGTGAAACTTTCCAATATTGTTCTCATTACTCGATAGAGAAGAACATGTTACATATAACATTAATCGCTAAAGATTACCTCGTCGTCTTTCTATTTGTCAGATATTACAGAAGAGAGATAGATGGAGAATTTGGAGAACTGGAGAGATAGAGAACTGGAGAGATGGAGAGCTGGAGAAAGAGTTCTGTTTTTCTCTTTCGCCCCAACCCCCACTTCTTCGGAGGACTTTTCCCCCTATTTATAGTCACAGATCTCTTGATGTATACTTGACTCGATGCTTTTTCACGCGTCGTATGCCTTGGTCGTTCATTGAGGGTCGTTGCTTCTTATTTCGTCGTTCGAACGGAATACTGGTTGGCCCGACCGTTGTGATCAGATTTTGACCAATACAATAATAAGTACTAGAACTAATTGCCTATAAAATAGAGTTGGCAATCACACCATTACAACAAGTTAAACTAAATTGATAAACGCAAAGCAATGTAAAACTTAGTACGTACTCTTCTCGTTTCAATATTTATATGTTTTCGGAGTATAGAATCAAAGTGACACATTTTTTTTTGTGTGAATTCGAATATAGATTTTTTAAATATTTTGAAAATTAAAATAAAATTTACATATTTATAAACTACATACAAATTACAATACTATATAGTGCCGGCTGAAGCACAAGGTAAGTAAAGCAAAGGTTTTAGGCCCCAAAATTGCAGGGGCTCCATTTTACAGTAGTAGTAGATTTATGATAATTAAATTATTAATAATTTGAAATTTTGAAGTAAAAAGGGTACAATTTTTTTAATAAACTAAGAAAATCAAACTTCAAAATTTTGAACAATTAGAAACGTATGAAAATATTTTTGGATTCCTATTTAGTGGTAAAAAAATTTGTTATAACTAGGTGATGAGAATTTGAAAAGACATTGTCTTAACCACGAAAGATATTGATGGTTTAGATTAATTTTTTTAAATTAAAAATATTAAAGAAAGATAATATAAGTAAAATTAATATTTGATCAGATAAAAAGACTTGCTTCTTTTTTAAATATCTATATTGCTTATAGGATAATTTTAACCGTAAAAAAATAAAATAAATTCTAAAAAAAATTTTAAAAAATAAACTTAAGATCATTCATCAAGGTTTGGTTTTAGGCCACCAAATTTATTGAATAAACACATGTTAATTTTAAAAGGTTTGTTGAACGAGGTTGCCCATATGTTTCACACGGGAGATATTGCATGCATGCACATCCACCTCCTACAATTAATGTTTCCTAGTCAACATCGGCTAATAATAATACTTAGGTTATATGTAATATGTGAGGTTTTACACTTGTCTTCTAAATCAAAAGCCACCGTTACCATTATTTATGAGCCGCTAAAATAGGAAAAGTTCATTGATAGGTTAACTAACACACGAATAATTAAATTTGAAGATTTACTAATATGCATAGATAGACACACACATTTGGTTCGAACTAATTGTCACACAAAAATTAGTAAATGTCATAGCATTCAGTATCCACTTATTTAATGTTAATTCTATTTTTGATGACAGAAGGATAGTATCATAGAAGATGAGATTTTGATTAGTGAAATTAAAATCTTATATCTAAGTAATGCATACGACATAAATGCATAGCATAGTGAAATTGAAGGCATAGTACTGGATTGTTGTTACATGTCGTTACATAATATACCGTATTGTATTATACTATATTGCATTGTATTGATGAATACAACGTTTGGATAGATTCTATCGTTTATTTCGGTCATAATGTCATGTACTAACAATATGAAGAATTAACTTACAACATTACTAGAAAAAAATAGAATGCGGGATAGAATTATTATATAAAATAATAGGATAAAGGATAAAATATACTCCCTCCGTTTCAATTTATGTGAACCTATTTCCTTTTTAGTCCGTGCTAAAAAGAATGACCTCTTTCCCTATTTGGAAACAATTTACCTTTATGCAATGATTTATAGCCACACAAAATATATGTGATTTATATTACACCATAAGTTCAAAAGTCTTCTCTCTTTTCTTAAACTCCGTGCCCAGTCAAATGGGTTCATATAAATTGAAACGGAGGGAGTATAATAATAAGGAAGGGCAAGATGAGAGAAAAATGAAAGATAACAATATCACCACACTAAATCCGTCATTGCACAAAGTGGCACTTTAAGTCGTTACGTAACGATGAATCTAACTATACGATACTATAAAATTTAAGTAACAATCAAAAAACAAACATTATATTTAAAGTAACAATACGATACAATATAAGTAACAACCATCCAAACAAGCTTTAAGGAAGAGAGAAGAATAATATCTTTTACAATTAATGCTATTACATACTGCATTAGTTTCAATTTATATAGCATAGTGTAATCAGATATAGAGATCCGAAATTTGTGTTTTTAAATATCACGTATAATATTTTTGTGACCATAAAAAATTACTATTATTATTTAAAATAAAATTATACTCCAAATTTAAGGCAAGTTATTTATTTTTAAATATAAATCTATTTTTTTTTCGAACAATTGGATTACTTGTAGGTCGAGAAGTTTCTATAAATAAATAATATAAGTAGGTAGGATGAGAAATTCTTGATAACGTGACGTGTCTTGATAAGAACATCTTCATGTCTTGTAAAAGTCTAAGTAATGGGTACCCACAAAAATAAAGTCCATCATTTCCTAATCGATTTTCTATTTTTCAGTTCTGAGATTAAAATTTCTGATTCGTCCACGTTTCACCTGTCATTTTTATTGGATAAACTATGCTATCTTCTTTTGTAGCGTTTAATTTACCTATATTTTTCAAATCAATGATTGAGCCAACGAATATCCTACGTGTCATTCTCAGATAATTCAGTAATTTTCAATCTTTAGCTATATTTAATTATATCAAGCACACAGCCTTATTGGTGAGACCATGTCTGCTCTTTTCATTGTTTCTTCCAGTAAAATAATTTTGATTAATTTCGTGAAATAATAGTATAGGACAAATCTTATCTTGCTAATACTTACAATTTGCATAGAAAAAAATAACCTTAGAAAAATCTATTTTGGATCAATATGGACCGGGATAGAGTCTCTATTCAGATTATTACCAGTAATTCGCCGATTGTCTGATATTTCACGTCTTAAACTTTAAAAAAAGTTCATTTTTTATTAAAGGATGTTAAGATATAAAAAAGGTAAAATAAATTAAGAAAATAAAGAAAGTCAATATATAGTACATATACATAAAATAAGTTAAATTCATTAAAAGATTTGATACTCTCGATTAATAATGTTAGTAACATTCAATAATTCAACAAGTATAAAGTATCTGCTGACTACAGCACGTTTTGAAAAATAAGTAAATTGGTTGTTTGGATAGCCTAAAAATCTTTGGTGAGTGAGTAGAATCTTTTTTTTCATAATATCCCTCGTTAAATTAAATCTCCATAAAATTAGGAAAATATCATTAATAGACAAGCTGGTTAAGATACAGTATTTAAACTAGCATAGAGAACGATCACTTTCCGTTGTTATATATCCATTATTACGTCACCTAATTATTTTAAAACATTTATATCCTACTTTTTCTTTTTACAATTCTGCCGAAATTTAATCGGTCAATTGTATTTGGTGGTGGTCATAGTGTCGTACTGAAAAAATAATTCAAGATCACAGTAAAGTCAAGCTATATATGTACCCTAAAATGTGTGGTTCTCTTATGTATAAACGGTTAAAATTACATATTTGTTATAAAATAAAAATTATAAAGTAAATAAACTAAAGAGAAGTATAGAGAGGGGTTCATATATTAATCAACTTCAAACTGATTACATAATGAATTGAAATCTCCTCTATTTATAGAAAACAGGAAGCAACTGCGAGGCTTTTCAGAAAGCAACTGCAAGGCTTTTCAGGAAGCTGCTTGTAAGTTGTCTGCATGAGCTGCTAATCTTCTTCGGGAAGATTATCTACAGCGGAGTAATAAATGGACATCCACAATGTAATATTTTCATAACACTCCCACTTGGATGTCATTGAAAGATAATGTGTCTCGTTAAAACCTTATTAAGAAAAATCCAGTGGGAAAAATCCTAGTGAAGGAAAAAAAGTATACATATTTAGTAATACGCATTTCTAGCTGCCTCATTAAAAACCTTACAAGAGAAACCCTATGGGAAAAAATCTTAGTAACGGAAAAAGAGTACAACGCATATTTCACTTCCCCTGATGCAAACCTTGTTTCAAATATTTGAATCTCCGCATTCCAATCTTGTATACCATTTTCTCAAAGTTGAAGTTGGCAAAAATTTAGTGAACAAATTTGCCGGATTACCACTTGAACGGATTTGTTGCACATTAATGTCACCATTTTCCTAAAGATTATGTGTGTAGAATAATTTTGGTGAAATGTGCTTCATTCTATCTCCTTTTATAAATCCTCCATTCAATATGGCTATGCATATAGTATTGTCTTCGTATAAAATTGTGGGTCTTTTCTCACATTCCAAACCATATTTTCTCGAATAAAATAAATTATTGATCTCAATCATATGCATTCCCTATTTACTTCATGAATAATTATTATTTCAGCATGATTTGAAGAAATAGCAACAATAGATCGCTTTGTGGAGCGCTATGATATGACAGTACCTCCACATATAAACATATACCCGATTTGAAATCGAGCTTTATAGGGATCAGATAAATAACCTGCATTTGCTTAGCCAATACGATATGCACCACCTTTGTTAGCATTGGCAAGATACACAATCCATTATACTAAAATGGAGTATTTCAGGACGAAGGAGTTCCTCATCCTCTTCTGGAGGTCGGAACGGATTATTATTCACTTCAAGTAATCGAACAACCATTGGCATACTCAATGGGTGTACTTTGTCCATGTAAAAGTGTTTTATGACCCTTTATGTATAGGTAGATTGATGGATAAAGATTCTATCTGCTAAATATTGAATTTGTAGACCAAGACAAAGTTTTGTCTTTCCAAAATCTTTCATCTCAAATTCTTTCTTAAGATATTCAATTGTCTTTTAGAGCTCTTCTGGATTTCCAACAAGATTTGTGTCATCAACATAAACAACAAGTAAAATCTTCTTTCAGAAAATATTTACTGAGGCGATTATACCACATGTGCCTAGATTGCTTTAAACCGTACAAAGCTTTTTGTAATATGATCGAGTACATTTCTCGAGACTTTGAACTATATGCTTCAGGCATTCTAAATCCTTTAGGGATCTTCATATAGAATTAATCAAATGAGTCATATAGGTTATGACTTACATTTAAATGGCATGACATATTCAGGTATCTGGACTACAGGTCCGATCCTCACAATATTTTACAATATTGTGCACTATATTGTATCAAATATATCGTCGACGATCATTTTGTATCAGTTCGCAAGCGACATAACTTGTTGAGATCTCATTACTTTCTTTATTTTCAGGTACCTGAACTTCTTCAGGAATTTCATGAAATATTATGCCGTGGGCTCTTCTAGAGCTTATTTCCTCCTTATTATGATTATTTTGATCATTTGCTTCTATCATTTTCACGGATTGTTACCTTTGGAACTGATTGGTCTGCCACGCTTTATGCGTACAGTAAACTCCATCCTTCAGGGACTTTAATTTTAATAGAAGCATTTGCAGGAGAAATATGATATTTAATTTTGGATCAGCAAATGCTTCTGGCATTTGACTTGAATTATCTTCTGAGTGAGGATCATACTAATGATAATTCTATTCATATAACATATTTTTCAACTGCTTATTCCATCCCCTAATGTTAGAAAAATTAACATATATCCCAAATCTTCTTTGGGAAACCTATCTTTCTGCTTTGTGGTATAGCAATTAATCATATGCCACGCATCAAAAGTTATTAGATAGTAAAAAATATTTGGTTTCTGATCCTAAACAAATTGTGAGGGGAGGACTTATCATGTATTGTTGGTATGATGCATACAAGTGTTGTTGTATGTAATTTAAAAAATCTTAGACCAACACATGAAGCTTTGTTCTCATAAGCAATAGTTTAGCCATTAATAGGAGGTATTCAATGCTAAACTGGCTTGGATATAAACCAGCGTTATCAAGATGAACTGTCTTGATTTCATAATCTGAAAATTATGCTCTTATTTGAGAAAAGCAATTTCAAATGCCAAACTGCAGGTTGACAATAATCACACATGTAACCATCTCATATATGTATCTCTAAGTGGTTCACATGATAGGTAAATGAGCCCTTATTCACCTTTTATATATTTCAGAATCATGGGTTTCAGTCCCAACTTTAGCTGGTGTAAATAATTTATTATGAGAACAAGCAACACAAGAGAATTCTTGAAGAATCTTCCAGTTCTTCAATATATGCTTATTTGAATTCTCAAATAGTTCATTTAAAATGAAAAATGAAAACTTCAAATTTAAACTTCTAGTTTACTATGGCATAAACTTTTGCAGTAGTAAACTTCTTACTTACTGTGGCTACTTTTGCTAAAGTAAAACTTCTGGTTTACTATGATACATGATATAATACAAATTGAAGAATAAGGAGGGTAACTTTTCATATACATATTATTTTACCCCCTTTAATTGTGGAAGCATAAAGATTTTTAATCTTCTAATCATCCGTAGTCTCAATATGATAGTCATTTGTATTAGTAAACTTCAGGTTTACTACAACATATGTTTTGACCATAATCATATAATATGAATGACATATTTGTATATAAGTTTTTCGAGAGCCTTCATTTATTATCCATAATCTAATATTTATCGGACACTACTGGTATCATATGTCTTCTATACAAACAATTAGCTCTTCAGGAGTTGTCGATATATTTTATACTATCAAATATTGCTCAGATATTTTTTATATCATGAGAGAAAATCACAATCAAATGAACATTATAAAGACAATTCTAAATTTAGAAATGTAAAAAATTAAGAATTTCAGTATTTTTACCACCAACTTTATGATAAATATCCCCTTCAGGGAGAAACACCATTAACATCTGAATATTTTATATCAAAACAGTAACCACATATTCATTACATCATTCAGGGAAAGATGCATGAGTTGTTATTTCCATCGGGGAGCTCGATAACTAACCATAACATATTAATGTGGTTGTGGTAGAAAGCATTCTACAAGAATACTTTTGCCTTAGAATGGTACTTAATAAAATTATCCAAGATATTTTACGTACAACACGTACGTGCGGCAATAATCTTTATGCCACAAAAATAATATTTATATCCTTTGTTATTCTACCTCTTCAGGAGGTGAGTTGTGGTATTTCTTTACTTACTCCAGGGAATAAAAATGTGCTTCAAAAATAACTTTGAATAGCTCATTCTTTTGTTTAGGTACAGAAAAACACAGTTTCATAATATTTTCCTGTTTCAGGAGGAAATTTCAATTGTTTACTACTTCAGGGGCAAATTTGAAGTACGAAAGATTAAGGATATGTTCTCTCAATCGTATTTCCTCATCTGGAGGTGAGTTGTGATATCTTCACAACCAAGAGCGCGCTCATATTTACTAGCTTTATTAAAATTGTCACATTCACTTTTGGGAATTAATCAATATTTATCAAAGTTCTCATCCTTCAGGGAATGGAACATAATTATCTGAACGTGCATAATCACATCAAATTGTGATGCTTCGAACCAATTTAAAGATATTTTGCTACATCAAAAGCAAATCGAGGTATGCATAATATAGAGAATTTTCTCTAACTTATCTTCAATTGTAACCATAACAAACCTAAATTATTACTTCTTGTGGTCATCGGCACATACCACTTCTGGTATTAATAGAATTTAGTTACAATGAGATATATAAAATATAATCACTTCTGGTGGTTGTATATTTTTTGCAAACTCTATCGGAGTTTAAGTGGACCTTTTATTGTTATCCAGATGACAATTAAAATAAGCTTAATTAGACAAGTAATGATATAATATTTAAGGATATGGCTGCCAAAGCTAAATGAAACCTGAAAAATTAATTAGAGAAGTAAATAGTGATGGCTATATATATGTTGGTGCTATAGTCCTTGAATAGGTACCGTCCTTCTTAATCATTAGCCATATGTATTGATCGCATCTCTATCTAAAGAAGCAATATTGCTCACATGCATAAAACAAAATTGCTAGAGCATCATAACGTTTGTAGTTAATAATATTTGTCCATACACAAAATACTTAACATGCGAAAGTAAGATTATTAGAAACAAACCTTGTTCAAAGTTATGAGATTTCTAGGTACATCGACCGAAGGCAGCTTTGGCTACCATTGTTTTTTGCTCCAACTTATCTCAAGTTAGAAATAACTATACCTTTAAACATAGAGACTCCTGCTGATAACATGTTATAAAATAAAAACTGTAAAGCAAATAAACTGAAGAGAAGTAGAGAGAGAGGTTGATATATTATTCAACTTCAAATTGATTACATAATGAATTGAAATCTCCTCAATTTATAGAAAATAGGAAGCAGCTGCGAGGCTTTTCAGGAAGCAGCTGCGAGGCTTTTCAGGAAATTGCTTGTAAGTTGTCTGCATGAGCTGCTTGCAACCTGCCTATTTAATAAGAAGCTACTGCAAATCATGTCATTGAGTTGCTTGCAGCTTGCCTGCATCAACTGCTTGTAGATAAATTTCAATGGAGTACTAAATGGATAATTTTCTTCAGGAAGATTATCTATAAAAAGTAATAAATGAACATCCACAATATAATATTTTCATAACAATTCTTTTTTATTTAATTATACTCTTAACATACATCGCTCTAATCCGTTCTTTTTAATATATCAACCATGTGAATATATTTTTTGCCTTTTTTTTGTGGGAAGTGAGATGTGAATTCATAATTCCTGCATACTGTGATAATTCATTAAATCATGTGATCATCTCATTTTATTTGAATTTTTAAAATGTCCATTAGAGACAATTCATAAAATGGAAAAAGGGCCAAATATTATACCCATGCACAATTATAAAAGATTTAAATATACCATTCGCCATGCTTCCAGTCCATATATACCACAGTCGTTATATTATTGGTTCAAGTACACCTCTTTTCTGTTAAGTTTATTTAAAGTAGACATCCAATCCTACGTGGCACTGACATTTAATGAGGTGGATGTCACATGGCTTGCCACTTCAGCGCCCTAACCCATTTTACCCCTCCCTTCTATTTTTTTTCCATCACTAAAATTTCCTTCCCCTCCATCACTATTGCCATACCATGAAAAAGATATTGTATTTTGTTATGATAAATATAAATTTATGGTGGATGTCTACTCTTCTTCCATGATCTTCATCTCAAATGGTTAATGACATATTGAATGATATATTTTGTATGTTCAATGACATATTCCATAACATATTTTCTTCACTTTTTATGCCTATATAAAGGCCTTGTAATAGATTGGAATATACATTGAATTGAAGAAGAAAATCTCTTCCTTCTCTCTTTCTCTCTATATCTCTATTTCTTGTTCATGTTTTACTAATCGCTTTTATTTTATAACACGTTATCAGCACGACTCTAGCCTTGTCGAAAGTTAAGTGCAATTCTTTATCCGA
>MU722000.1:0-10682 GCA_026770625.1 Nicotiana glauca
GAGGAGGAGGAGGAGGAGGAGGAGAAGGAGAAGAAGCAGAAGCAGAAGAAGAAGAAGAAGAAGAAGAAGAAGAAGAAGAAGAAGAAGAAGGAGAAGGAGAAGGAGGAGAAGCAAAAGAAGGAGAAGGAGAAGGAGAAGGAGAAGAAGGAGAAGAAGGAAGAGAAGAAGGAGAAGAAGAAGGAGAAGGAGAAGGAGAATGAGAAGAAGGAGGAGGAGGAGAAGAAGAAGAAGAAGAAGAAGAAGAAGAAGAAGGAGAAGGAGGAGGAGGAGGAGGAAGAGGAGGAGGAGAAGAAGAAGGAGCAGAAGGAGGAGGAGAATAAGGAGAAGAAGAAGAAATAATATGGTGAAAACTGGCTGATTCTGGAGAAGAAGGAGAAGAAGGAGGAGGAGGAGAAGAAGGCGAAGGAGAAGGAGGAGGAGAAGGAGGAGGAGAAGGAGGAGGAGGAGGAGGAAGAGAATGAGGAGAAGAAGAAGAAGGAGGAGGAGGAGGAGAATAAGGAGAAGAAGAAGAAGAAGAAATAATATGGTGAAAACTGGCTGATTGTGGCAAGAATTTTGCATTTTTAGTAAGTAAAATATATAATTTTAACTTTAAGGTACACAATTTTTTGATATTTTTTCCACAGTAAAAACTCTCATGTGAAATATCATAGAAGATTTTATAAAGATTGTAATAGACTTCACTTGTTCTGATTTAAGAATTTGTCCACGAGAAAATTGATAATGAACTTGCCATTTTGAAAACTTACTGTATATCAAGAATATGATATTAATAGAGCTTCTTAATTTACCTAAGTCGCAAGTTTCCATTTATACTTAATAGCAGAGAAAATTGAATATCTATGTTGAATGACATTATAGAGATCGAGAATATTTATATCGAGAACGAAAAGAAAGAAAACTTGTTCTATCTTATTATTAATTGTCACGACCCAAACCCTGACTCGGTCGTGATGGCGCCTCTCATGGGGACAAGGCCAGCCAACTAAACCCAATTCATCCCATTAAAACAGTTAAAATGGTTCATAAGTGTGAGCACGTAATTTTTGCCCTATATGAGAATTACTCCCAAAAAATCCAAAATAAAATAATTTTTGCAATTGTTGTGAATTTTGTGTTATTGTTTGCATTTTTGTCGTTGCATGTTTATTTGTTTCAATTAAGGGAAAAAAAATATATATGTTGCATTTGCATTCTAAGATTTAATTTTACGATTAGGAGTAATTAAGTGTGCTTTACAAAAAAAAATAATGTAATTTGCATTTTTAGCCTTTAATGTCCAAATTGTGTGATTTTATTTTTAATTAGTGTTTAATCTTGTGTGATAATTATTATTAAGAGTTAATTAATATTTTTTAAGTTAATTTTGATTTTTACAATTTAATTTAGGAATTTTGGTATTTAGGAATTAAAAAAGAAAATGAAAGAAAAAGAAGAAAAAATGAAAATACACTACAAGAAAAATACTTAATAGCGAAGGGAAAACTGGTCCCTAAAAGTAAGAAATTGGTCCCTAATGTTCAATAGCGACCAACCAACCTGGTCCTTATAGCTTCCGCCGCTAAAGGTCATTAAGGACGAGTTCGAGAGCTGGTCGTTAAAGCTGTTTCACGACTAGTTTAAAACTGGACCTTAAATGATTTTTAAGGACCATATTTCTAGTGCCTAATTGCATATTTTAGGGACTTAATTCCTGGTCCTTAAAATATTTTTGCGAATAGCTTAAAGGTGGTCGTTAAAACGTTTGGCGACCATTTAAAAGCTGGTCGTTACATCTTTCACGAGAAATTTAAAGCAGGTCCTTAAATTGAACACGCCACACTACAAAGCTACTGATTTAGCAACCAAAATTTCTACTTCTAAAATTAAAGACCAATACTCTAGTCCCTAAAGAAACAAGTTAAGCCCCTAAATCACATTCAACGTACAACTAGAAAATCTGGTAATTAATATAAATTAAAGATGATATTTTTTTCATATAATAATTATCAAAAACTATTAACATCAGTTACTTGCACTGTACAGCAATGATGTAAGCTAGTCATAATATTTTGTTCATAAAAAAACCACATATCACTAATATCCCTCGATTGTAATGTAAAATTTGCTTGACATTCCCATCAAAGATGGTCAATCTGTATTGTAGTAAAAAATCTTCTTTTCGTGAACTTCAATATCCAAAACCTGTAGAAGAAAAAAATCATTTAGAAAAATTATAACATTATGGATAGGACAAAATCATGGCTAATAACAGGTATTGACAAATGAGTTACATGTACTCACTGGAAGATATACATAGAAAATATTAGGTTAAATATACATAGAAAATATTAGGTTAAGCAGAAATATTATTATCGATTCCTTCCAATAATCTCTTTTTAAGGATAACCGTCAAATAGTAAAGAATTCACTGCTTGCATAAACAAGGGGGCATTATGGTATTGTGGCATTAGATATACAAATATTTATTGTTGTGTTGTTAATGCATCTTTCATCTCCTGAAAAACTTTAGTAAATTCAGGTGAGGAAGTCTGTATGGTAAAGAATTAGACTTAGAATTGATAATGCGATCGATTTATATGTAACATGTTGCAGGCATCCATCTCCTTTCGGCAGCATACAAATGTTTCCCATGATTATGAGCTCTAATAGTGTATAGTGCAATTATGGTACAATGTATTATTTAGTTATGATGTTACAGAAGAATAAGATGGCATGGACGATGATTGAAATTCCACTAGTGTACATATTCCCGAATTCAATCACCCGAGTCCTCGCCAATAACTGGAATAGCAATCCTGGTGACAGTATTGCTATTCCATATCAGAACGTCCATCATGGGATTCAAGCTTTTTGCATGTAGTCTCAAACCAAGATTCAATCCCTAGATTCTTAGTCTCACCTACTAATGGCTTTTCTGGTTCTAGTCCTCAGTCTTGTGTCTACATGTCATTTGGTACATTTCTACTGTATTCAGATTCATACTACTCTTATTTTGAGGAATCTGAATCAGTTTTGGATATTATGATGGTAATGAACTCAAATGTGCAACAACAGGACAACGGTTTCTTGATTTTCAATTATGGGCCAATTTTGGAATGCCTCAAGCATAGAGTAATCTGTAAGGGAACTTCTCAGCTGAGTGACTTTGGAGTGAATCAACTTCAAGTAGGCATCATTCAAGAGCTAGAATCAATTGGAACTGGTGGACAAGTAAAACAAAATAGTGATAACATTCATAAAACTGACTGGAACTTAACTTTAAAACCTGTATTTTCCTTTTTCTAACTTTTATATGTATATATTTGCAGTGGCAGCAAAGAAGTAACATGAATTTTCTTAGGAACATGGAGATATCGGCAAGAAGCTAAGAAAAATAAAAGAAGATATGGGTTATCTAGAGTGGTACAAGATGGCCACCTTGAATGAAAGAGGCTACTATATTTGTTTCAAAGAGAGAGTGTCGGGAAGTATGGATGTGGTGAAAATTAGAGAAGAAATTGTCAAGCGCCACAGAATCCTCACCAAATACTGGAAAAATGGTTGCAGAAGTAGAGAAACTGCCACAAAAAGAGGAAGCAACTTTTCATTCATTACAGTCCCAACAGCCAGTATGAACATTGCCACAACAACCACCACGGGCCCTCAATCAGCTACCATCTTTATTTCACTATCCTGTCTATCTTTATCTAAAGGAAATTACTAGGTACACGAAAACTTGAGCTTTAAGCGATCTCTCTGTTTCTTGATGTTGTTTATAGTTGTGGTGTTTTCAAATTTGCAGCAGCAGATATATGGAAAATATAGTGTTTTGCTTGGTGAAGGAAAAGGGTACATACTAAACTTGAGGGTGAAAAATAGGTAGTGTGTTTTAAAGGGGAAGAAAGTTATAATTTGTGGTAGTGGGGGCCTGTAGGAAAACTAGCGTATCAGTGCTGGAGACAAACCATTCAGGTGAAGTTCTAAGCCACAAATTCCTTTATGTTCATTTTAATAATGTACCGGTAAACTCGTAATCAATGGAAGATATAAATTCTGCAAATGATATATAATTACATACACTTAAATAAACGAAATAAATTGATGTTCCGGGTAAGTTGTTACTCACTTGGTATCATCAAGGATCCGAATAGTCATTCTCTTGAACTGGAGGTTGTTACGCTAAAAATAACTGCTTCAGTTCTTTCATCTCATTTTCAAAGTTAGACAAACGATCCTTCAAAGACTGATTTCATTTTGAGTTGAACATAGCTTAGCCAATAATTCAGCTTTTGAGGAAGTTCCACCTTTCAAATCTTCGCCTTTAATCCACCCCCAAAGCCAAAAACATGACTACGACTTTGAGGTCCAAAGCATTTTTCTACAATCTCTATGCTAGGAAGTGACGGTTCGGACTGCACCAATTCCTTGATTTGAGCCTACAAAGTATATATAGAGATTTTTGTTAGATCCCATAATAACTAAAAGTAAAGAACATGTTCAATTAACCAAACGCACATGTTTCTCGATTGTTTCAGAATCAACAAGTGTGTTAATTTTCTTGCGAGTCTCGAAAAAATAGTTGCCAAATCTGGTGGTTTGCCAAGTGCCTCGAAAATAGATTGCTATTCTTTCTAACTATTCGACTATCTTTTATCTTCTATCCAACTTCAAGTGATGAAACTTCTTTGCACTTGTTATTTCCTCGAACCCTTTTTACCTTTTCAGCAGTACATGAACCTACATTTTCTTAATTTATAAATATAAAAAAATATTATAAAAATGATAAACATGTGATCAAATAGATTTAAGAAACCATACTTGTTTCAACTGTTTGGGTGGACTGCATAACTTGATCAATAGAAGGAGAAAATGAAATATCAGTTTGCATATTTTCTTGATCATGAACCAAAGAGCTTTTATTCTTTGTTTACAATCCTTGAGCGGCAAACATGGTTGAGTATAATCTTGTACTCTTAGACAGTGTTTTGGAGAGCGCGAAGCGCAAAAAAGCGACAAGGGCTCGCTTCCCTTCAAATGCGAAGCGCACGCTCTATTAAAGTAAAGCGCAATTCTTAAAAAATATAATGTAAAATTATAAATAATCAAAACTTCAATTTAAATACTTAAAAGTAGGTACTAGGTACCACCAAATCATCTACAAACCATCCACAAACCATAGGACAAGAAAAATCAAAGCTATTAAATTACTAGAATCAACATTTTAATATCCCTATTAAGATATAAGAAAAAACATAATCAATAAACTGAAAATACATATAATATATATAATAATTAATTATACAAATTAAAATATACATTTAAAAAATCACGTAAACTGAAAATATAACATATATAATAATTAATTTTAATTAGTGAAAGATACACTAAAAAATCAAATAAACTGAAAAATATAAAATATATAAATTATAGATAATGAAAGAAAGAAGTAAAAAGAGGAGACAAAACTCAGAAGAAGAAAGAAGGAGGATGAAAGAAGACACAACTCCAGCCCAGTGAGTCAGTGACGAAAAAGAAAGAAAGAAAGAAAATGAGAAGAAGAAAGGAGAAGAAAATTTACCTGGACTGGTCGACTGGAGCTGTCGACTGGTGCTGGTCTGCTGCAATGAAGAAGAGAAAAGAAAGCAGAAACTTTCTGTCCCAAAACCCTAATTTTTCGATGAAGAAGAGAGAAAATCGCAGCAATTGTGTTCTGTTATATGGCGAAACATTAGGGGTTTGTTTTGTATAAAATTAAAAACAGACCCAATCTTTTTTTTTAAAAAATAGGCCCAGATGTGATTTTTCTTCAAAAGCGATCGCTTCGTCGCTTCGCTCGCCTTGTCGCTTTTTCCTCTGAAGCGTGCGCTTCTGCTGTTCGCGTCGCCTTAGGCACAGAAAAGCGATACTTTGTTGCTTTGCGCTTTAAGCGACGAAGCGAGTGCTTTTTCAAACACTGCTCTTAGAAGGTCTTGACATGCTTTGATTTGCATAATGAGCATTCTGATGAAAGGATCGTTCCTCATTTTCAGAATCTTCAAATGAGCACATAGATCTAAGCTCTCGGCTTCGTCCTTTCCCTAGAGTAACTGATGTAAGAAATCGTACTAGTAAAAGTTTGGTATTAAAGTAAATTGAGTTAAAAAAAGAATAGAATTGATAAGTTACAGCACATTACGCAACAAACTATTTTCATTATTTTACTACAGAATATTTTCAACACCAACACTTGAAATAGGAAAGTATTGTTATGGAAAAGGGTCAATGAGTGTACCAAATAGATCCTACAAATATAACTATCTTAATAACTAGGACAACCACAAGATATCATGTTCTCAACACCTTAGCAAAGCAATACAACTACCAAGCACAAGAACTATAAAAACCATCTATCAATGAATAATTTTGACATATCTTTGGTGTTGTCCACATAGACAGGCGAGAAGTGAACGAGAATATTTTTCTCTATTCTGGTTCTGATCCTCAACATGCCAATAGGTAGTAACTCCTAAAATAAACTGAGAAGTGAGAAGCCATTAGGCAACATACATTATATCATTCATAGGAAGGTGGATCATTTAGCATTCTATCAGTCATGTAATTGGAAAAGTTTTGGCCAGTCCAGAGTGATGTAGAAGTGCAACGCATACAACAGAATATAGAAAAAGACATACACCAAGCACTCGTTATCAACAACTAAACAATCTACTTTAGTTCTATAGAGATAAACAAGATAGCGACCACTTTATATCTGCTTTAATTCAATATGAATACCTGAGATATCACTGATTTCTAACTCTAGTTCCATAGAAATTCAAAAAATATCAAAGTTACATTATGGTTTTGTGGTTTCATAGGTTACTTAATTCTATACTTGAGATCAACTAAAGCTAAAGTGATACAGAAGAAGAAAATGGTTTCATAGGTTACTTAATTCTGAAACTAAACAATGAGATAGATGCTCAATTTTATGATATTAGAGCTTAAGCTATTGCATTAGGTTTATAAGCAATTACCACTAGTGTTCTAAGGAATTGGTGGCAGCAACATTCAAAATGGCCTTATCCAACTGTGAGCTGCTGCTTAATTTATATCATTTCTGAAAATCCTTACATGCCCCTTTAAATTTTATCATCATTGTTTATAAACAAGATTTCCAATATGCACGAAGATGATAAGGTAAAACTTGTGGAAGAAACAGGGTTACAACTGAAGCAAATAAATAACCGGTTCATCAATCAAAGAAAGCGCAATTGGCATAGTAACTCACAGTCTGTGACATCTCTAAAGTCCATGCGCAAGAGATAAAGAGAAAATTTGAAAACATCCCTTGAAATCAATAACATATATAGGTTGATGGTGGTTATATGAATATCAGAAAACCTTCTAAAATCTTAGGTAATTCTATACCTGAGATCAACTAAAGCTAAAATGATACAGAAGAGGAAAACTGGACGAATTTTATGATTTCATAGGTAACTTAATTCTGAAACTAAACAATGAGATAGATGCTCAATTTTATTATATTATAGCTTAAGCTATTGCATTAGGTTTGTAAGCAATTACCACAAAAAATATTACTAGTTCAATAATAAAAGTCATGCCAGTAGGAGCTGGAGACAGAATTATTGGAAGCTTGAACTGTATATTGGAGACAATGAAAGAAAAGAAATTGAAGGATAGACTTTACAAGCGAATTTCCGACATAACTTTTCAGGATAATGAATGAAAAAGAGAAGAACCCAATGAACACTTCCCTACTATAGAGAGAACAAAACAGAACACCAACAAATATATGCAAAACATTCAAGTCATTAAACAGTCACATTCAATAAATAAAAACAACCAAAAAAGAGGAAGGCAAAAGAAACACTGCAAATGTAAGTAGCTTTAATCCAACCATACAGTAGCGGATGTAGCCTTAGTGCTACTTGTTTAACAAAAATCAAGTATTTTCAACACGGAATATAGTTATACATGCAAAAATTTCAAAAAATACTACTAGATTATAAACCCGTAATTTTAAAAGTTAATTATCCAGTTTGTTTACTAGAGGTAGAGGGGCAGAAGAATATACTCCAAAAATATTCATTTTTTCTTTTGCACCTGAACATTAGTTTACCTTTGCATCTCTAGTTAGTAGCAGTATACTACACAAGAAGCTGTCTAACTTGCATAAAAAAGTGCAACCAGGACATGCTCATGAATCTGTATAAGTGATCAATCAATTGCATCTAAATACCTAACAAGTTGACCTGCTCTTTATATCCATTTCGCCATATTAGGACGCATGCAATCCATTAGTATTAAATATTCCTTTCTTAAGGCAAATTAAGGATCACATACTCTTTTTTTGTGGGGTCGGCCTCCATAGAAGAAGTCACAGAAAGATCTCAATAGAGAATATATCAAACACAAAGATATTATACCAACAAAGTAGACAATTAGCAAGAGACGACGTTGATGGAAATCCACATACTAGCCAAGAAGGACAAACACCTAGTTGAATTATGATTAGCAGCATCTAAATAAAATGTACATAAACTGTTATGATTTACTAGAAACATATATCAATAATTATTAGCTAGCAGCAACCCTACTGGAAGCCAAACTCACGACCCTTCAAGCAAGTCCCCGGAAGAATTGTATAATGCAAATCCCAAAGGAGAGAGCTATAGCATAGACGAAACTCTACAAGAAAAAAAAAATTAAATTTCTCCTCCTTGACCTACGAGCCCCATCTTTATACCAATACTCTTACTTTTATCACTCAAACTATAACTATCAGTACTCTAAACAACCCAATTGTGGAAAACAACTAAAGACACAGAAAATTGCAGAACCCGATTTACGATTTCTGGTCCAATCGAAAAAAAATGCAAGAAGAAGAGAAAAGGAAATGAAATAGATAAAAGAGAAAGAAATTAATCTTACTCTTGATTAGGCAGATAATCCACAGGGTTTGTGTAAAGTCCCTTTGAGAGAGATCGAAACTTTGACGCCAAAGTTCTGACCAGTGAATTTTGCAAGTTTTTGAGTTCCGGCGGATGAATTTCGCAACTTTTGTGAACTTTGAAGAGAATTGAACTAGCCGCTTAATTAGGGATTGTAGCGTGAAATTGATTTTTTGGGAGAGAGTTTAGGGTGAAAGTGAATTTCTAGCGGGATTTCAGAGTGAAAATATATTTTTGGAGGTCTTTTCTTTTTACTTTACTTTCACTTCCCGCCCCTATCCTGCTAAAATCTAGTATTAGAAACCAGATATTAAATTTTATATAGATAAAATAAGTCTGCTAGTGTATTTTAGAAAAAAATTGGGTATTAGAAACCAAAAAAAATCTCATCCCTATAAGTACACTTTTAGGGACCATATAAAAAACTTGTCGCTAAATACTGGTCCCTAATAAGCCTTTTTCTTGTAGTGATAGAGAGCAAACTCGGAATGGGCCAATTCAAATTAAAGCCAAGCCCAAAGTAAATACCAAACAACCCAGTCCAACTTGCCTGGCCATACAGACGCCCAAACGACGTCGTTTCATGGCCAAGTAATTTCAGTCGTTGATCTTGCATGATCCTACGGCTCACGTTCCACCTCCCCTACCCATTCCCTTACCCGACCCGGTTCACCCAGAGACCCATCGGTCTCATTTAACCAAACGACATCGTTCCCATCTAAGGGAGTTGATCCAGGTCGTCGATCTCACTTGATCGAACGGCTTGGATTCAATATTCCCCTAGTATATATTCCTAAAATCCTTACCCACCCCCCCAAACCAAACCCCACCCTCTCCCCATTGTCTCCCTCTCAGATACCTCAGAGACGACCCCCATGAAACCCTAGCCGCCACCCCACCCCTTCGCCTGAAACCCGGCGACAACGACGCCGCTGGCGACCATACCAACACCACTGAACCTCCATACCACCCTCAACACAAATCCCCACCCCTATTCCTTCGAATCACGGCTAGGCTCCTCGAATCTTGAATCTAAGGAGCTTGGTCGAACCCTAAACCTACCAAATCAGTCCCAAAGTCACACCCTTGAGCCACCGGACCACCCTCGCCCCTAATCCCTAACTAATTTGGTCCAAATCCGAGTTGAACTCATCAAGTGACGGATCTAGGGTTCACCTGTTCTAGACTGCTTCGAAGTCATCAGAGTCAAGTTGTTTTCTAGTTAGTATTATAGGCCTATTTCTGACGAAATAGGCATATAATACTAACTGGAAATCGATTTCGAAGGGTATTTTGTTTAGCATCCGAAAATGTGAGTTTTTCTAACTTCTTCTTTTCTTTTTCTATATGTTTGTTTGTCTGTTTAAATTGTATCTTTGTTTGATTTATTTTTCATTTTTTTTTGTTTTTTTTTTGTCAGTGTCACGACCCTAGTTCACCAATCGTGAACCTGTCATGACGGCACCCAGTCTTCGCGACTAGGTAAGCCTAACACGTTGCGAAATTTTTAACCACCTTTACGAAAGCAATAAGACTAATACTAATAATATAAGAAAAATGTAATAAGTGCCGCCTGGCACATACACTTTAACTCAAAACACTGAAACGACCTCCAAGACCCAGAAACTCACGGGCAACACAGGCTAAAGGACATAAACTATGGCTCTATCATCCAGAAATGTCTATACAACCGAAACAAAGAAATGAAACTACTATCTATGAGGAGGAGTAGAAGGAGACTCCTCGGAT
>MU722000.1:15370-45789 GCA_026770625.1 Nicotiana glauca
TAACGGAGCTAACGGAACCATCGAATTTCTATTCCGAGGTCGTCTTCACACTGTTCCGAATACGGATCATTTTTCAACTCTTAAGCTCTCATTTAAGGACTAAGTGTCCCAAAACACTCCGAATCCTAGAACCGAACGTCCCGGTAAACCAAAATAGCAGAAATGAACTTAGGAAAAGCAGTTAATGGGGGATCGGGGCGTAAATTCCAAAAACGACCGGCCGGGTCATTACAGTCAGTTATCTTCATCTCCTTCTATGGATTTTTTTTCTGGTCCGAAATTTTCATCACTATGTTAATTGGATAGTATAGTCAATTGGATTGAGTAGAAATCACTCGCACCCTTGTCTGATTGTGTTCACTCTGGATTTTGTTTCTGCTTTGTTTTGTCTAATTGAATTCGAAGTAGTCAGTCAATAAGTTTTGGCATAAAACTGTGATTATTTGTTGTTGTTGTTGATTCAAATTGTCCCCTATATGCTATTGTTTGGATCTTTTCTCTCAATTACCAATTATTTTGTTGCTGAATTCAGTATATTACCATATTCCATTCACTTTGTTTAGTGTAATTTAGAATTGGAACATAATTAGTTATTCCCATATACATGTGTCAATCATAGCTTTAGTAGTTTAATATCACTCTGCTATTTGATCTGATCTGTTTAGTTTAAGTTGCTATTTGAATTTTAATTAGGAATTGGTTATAGCTGTAGTGATTTGGTGATCAATTAGGAAATAGTTTTGGTCAGTTTGGTAGTTGAACATGTTTAGAATTGAAGGGTTTTAATACAGATTAAAGAGGTCAGGGTAATTACAGTAAGTTCAGGGTTAATTCAGGGTTTAACTGAAATTTGAACCACTAGCAATTAAACTAAAGGCTGCTAATAAACTTAATGGAGACAATTCTAAGTAGGATTGAACAGTCAATAGACAACTAATAGTGGAGACAACTTTCTGATTTTAAGGCCTAAAATAAGTTAGTTATTTGTCCACTAGTTGCTTAAAATCAGGAGGAGGGGTCTGTTTTTGGATATAAATAAGAACATTGAGGACAGAATGAGTGGCTGGCTTTTGAAAAAGAAAAAAAACATATACTGAGACACAGATTGAGAGTTGAAGAGAGCTGGAACATTTTTCTGAGACGTTAAAGGGGCTGGCTTTTAGTCTGAAAAAGGTCAGTGTTGAGAGCTTAAAGGAGTTGGCTTTTGAATCATTTTCAGAGGTCGCACATTTTAAATCAGTTCTTATTCTCCTCTTGGTTCTCTTCTTAGTCAGTTGAAAAGTTAGGAGAGCTTTGAAAATACAAGTATTAAGAGAGAGTTTTAGGGCTTAGGAATCACATTTTGAGAGAGAGTTTCTGAGAATTAAAAAACAGGATAAGAATATAAGCATAGGCATTTGGTTCTATTGTACTAGTGAGTTTGAGAAAGATAGAGAGTTGAGACATTCAACTTTCCAAATCATTTAGAAAGGTTCGCTTACTGTTTCATTGCTTTGGTTCAACTGTCCCACCCTTGACCAGTAGTTCAGCTCTCTCATAACCTCAAATATTTTGAAGTTCTCTATTTTGAATCTTTGATGTCTACTGGTTCACCGGAGCTCAATTACAAATCAGTCTGGGTTCAATTGAGTCAAGTTTTGGCTATTTTTGGGTGATATTCCTTGGTTATTCATGCTGGGCTGTTTCATTCCTGTTTGGTTTTCAAACAACTCTGGGCTTTGAATTTGACTTGGATTGTTGTTATCTGCTGTTGTATTGTTGGGATTAATGTTGTTATTGATCTGCTGCTGCTGACTTGCTCTTCTTCTTCCATTATAAACATTTCTAGGTACACACTTCTGAAACCATGTGTTGATGTAAGTTTGAATTTGAAGCTGGAGTTGAAATGAATTGAGAAATGCACATTTGTCTGCTTCATAGTATCCGTGTTCAGGATGTAGTAATAGGACGAATGATAGGTAGTTTGTATTTGTTTAGGCTCATTCCAATTGTATTTACTTTGTGCAAATTGGAACGTACTCGAACTAATGTGGACTGTTAAATAGTATGTTGTTAGATTAATTAGATGTATTTCCATATGTTTAGCAATTTAGTTTGGTTTAGCTGGTGATGGTAGTATAATGCCGAATCTCAGTAGGCCTCTGTACGTACTCCGTTGAGATATTGGGTTTTGTCGCTCGTTTATTTGCCTAGTTTGGTTTGCTTACTACTGAAATCATGAACCAACGTTTATGGTATGCTTGAATACTGATTGGTTATTGTTGCAAAAGCTTACACCTAATTTTTTTTTAAAAAAAAAAAGAAAAAAAAGGGGTAACGAACTTGAGTCTTTAGATGATATCATATAATATTTGGTTAGTTGTGTTGATTTTTATCCTGAGTTGTTCTATTAATTGGCATTTGATCAACGGTTAAGCCATGAGACCGTGTAACGTGGAATCATGTTATTGCTTAATAATTGGACTTGAAATAATTTTGGTCAGGTTTATTTACTAGCCCGTCAACTACCTGTGACTGCGATCATAGCCAAGGAATACATATGTCTATAATAATTTCTGTAACTCTTGTCTTTACAATAATCTCAAAGATAGAAGATCATAGTTGCATTTAGGTTTGCCTTTAAATAAAATATGAGACGAGCCTCACCGAATAAAATGCATAAATTGTAGGGCCCTCATGTACGTATATATTAAAAATACTTAGACTTCGGGATGAGCCGTTTAGCGAATTGCACGGTCTTCCCCAAAATAATAACGTGTTAGACTCTTTAGGTGCGTATTTTAATAATTTTTACCTTCTTAAACTCGGGTGCACATTTATGTGACCCAAATCAAATCTCAACGGAGTCAAAATATGTCAACAACCACGGGTACATTGATGTGACGTGGTTTGAGATGTGTTTTCACGACGTTGCAATCTCTTTAAAATAATGATAATAATAAAAGCGGTAAAGAGTTAAAATTTGCACATAGGTTCAACATGTTTTAAAATCAGATAATAAAGCCGAATATGTCACGACCCGAATTTTCCACCATCGAGAATCGTGATGGCGCCTACTAGTGGGAGTTAGGCAAGCCAACTCTTACTTATCTTTCTATTTTTAACGATTCTTATTTTAATACATTTAGCAACAGTAACATAATTACAGCGGAATAATATAATTTAACGGAAAACTTAGGTAAATATTACTAGATGCGATACAAAAAAAATCCAAACATAAACCTCTACCCAAGAACTAGTGTCACAATACTCACGAACTTCTAAGAATACTAAACACAACCGTTTGAAAGAAATATAAAACTGTTTGTCTCGAATACATGAGATAACAGACTGAAAATAAAGATAGAGGAGACGCCGGGACTGCGGACGCCTGCAAGGCTACCTTGGTATCTCACTGATCAAAATGCTAATACTCTCACTATTGCTACTGCTGCTGTCCGAAACCTGTATCTGCGCAAAAAGAGCGCAGAGTGTAGAATCAGCACAACCGACCCTATGTGTTGGTAAGTGCCTGGCCTAACCCCCGCGAAGTAGTGATGAGGCTAGACAGGACTATATATATATATATATATGCAATAAAAGGAAAGAATACCAAAACTAACATATAAAAGGGAGGGAAGCATGCTATGGGGGAGTACAATCCGGATATAAAAGTCATCAACTTAAATAAGAAATAGGGCACAACAAAAATTAACAGAAACAAGAAATCCAACAGTTGCACGGCATCAACCATCGTGCTTTTACTCTCATCCTCACCCAAAGCAATCAAATAAAATGCACGGCATCACACTTCGTACTTCCTTCACATAACTCTCATTTCATGGCACGGAATGATCCTTCGTGCAAATATAATCAACAATGGCACGCAGTGTCCCTTCGTGCATAATATAATCGACAATGGCACGGAATGTCCCTTCGTGCACAATAGAATCAACAATGGCACGGAGTGTCCCTTCGTGCACAATATAATCAACAATGGCACGGAATGACCCTTCGTGCATAATATAATCAACAATGGCACAGAATGACCCTTCGTGCATCATCACTCTTCCTCACCCAAACAGCAATCACAACCAAACGGGCAAGGGAAATAAATAATAACAAGAAATGTCCCGGCAAGGGAAATACACAATTAAACAACTAAATCCTGGCAAGGGAGCAATAACAACAACTTACACATCCCGACAAGGGAGATAATCACATCTCTTTCCAATTCTTTCATTTATTACTCGATAGTATTTTTATCATGTGAGCCAACGCTCCAGATAATTCACAATTTATAAATAAATCCTCAAACTCTTCACATTATATAGACAATCATTAATTAGCTTGGAAGAGTCCCAAGGTATGCCAAAACAAGTACCAACAAAGACCTACGGTCATGCTAGACACCGGTGTATAGATACTCGCCATCATGCCTATACACCGTACTTGATCATTTAGCAATTAAAAATTAATAACACCCTAATCATATTCCCTCAAGCCAAAGTTAGATCAAACACTTACCTCGAACCGGCTCAAAATTCAATCCAAAATCACGTTCTTGCCATGAGAATTCAACTCCAAATGGCTCAAATCTATTCAATTAAATTGTATAATTTAAATAATAATTCAAGTAATTGATTCTACAATTAAATTCTAAGCTAATACGCGAAATTATGTAAAATGAGCATAATACCCCTCGGGCCCTACGTCTCGGAACCGGGTAAAATTTACATTTTCAGAAACCTCGCACTCTCACGAGTCTAACCATACCAAATTTATAAAATTTTCATATCATTTCAACCCTCAAATTAGTGATTCTATCCAAAAGGATTTTCTACCCTTTTCAACAAAATTCTCAGATTAAACACCAAAACTTGCGATAGATTCGAGTTATACAACCAAAATTGAGTTAAGAACACTTACCCCGTTGTTCTCTAAGAAACTTTGTCCAAATATCGCCCAATCCGAGCTCCAAATCGTCAAAAATGGGAAATGGGAACGAAGTCCCATTTCTAGAACTTAAACATTCTGTCCAGGCAAATCCTTCTTCGCGAACGCGATGCCTTGTCGCGAACGCGAAGAACAAAAATGTTCAAGTGCATAATTTACTCTTCCCGGACAGCCTCTAGTAAAATGTCCAAAACTTTTGATACAGATGTCCAAATTACAATTTCTTTAGCTTTCTGGAAACTAGACACGAAGAGCTACAACTTTTATGATTGAATCACCTCAAAATTCCTTGTAGATCAATAGATATGAGCTTCCGAAGTAGGACCTGCGCGATAGAAAATTCCTTCTTCATGAACGCGAAGCACTGTTCGCGAACGCGAAGAACAAAGTCTGAGAGGCCAATTTCTTCTTCACGAACACGATAGGACATCGCGGACGCGAAGGACAACACCAGATACCATAAACAGCCATTCAAAACCTTCAAAAAATGACTCGTTGGGCATCCGAAACACACCCGAGGCCCCCGGGACCTCAACCAGAAGTACCAACACATCCTATAACGTTATTCAAACTTGTTCCAATTATTAAAACACCTCGACTAACATAAAGATCTTCAAATTACATCGAATTCAAACCTAAATTCTTTTAAAACTTCAAAAACACGCATTCGATCAAAAACCCGACCAAACCACATCCAAATGACCTGAAATTTTGCACGCACGTCCCAATTGACATGACGGTGCTACAGCAACTTCTGGAATTCCATTCCGACCCTTGGATCAAAATTTCACCTATCAACCGGAAATCGCCAAAATACTAACTTTCGGCATTTCTAGCCTAAATGAGCCACGGACTTCCAAAATACATTCCAAACACGCTTCCAACCTCGAAATCACCTAACGGAGCTAACGGAACAATCAGATTTCCATTTCAAAGCCGTCTTCATATTGTTCCAACTACGGACCATTTTCCAATACTTAAGCTCTCATTTAGGGACTAGGTGTCCCAAAACTCTCCAAAACTCAACACCGAACGTCCTGGCAATCCAAAATAGCGGAAATGAACTTAGGGGAAACAGTTAATAGGGGATCAGGGCATAAATTTCAAAAACAACCGGTCGTGTCGTTACAGAATATGACAGTTAAGCGACCGTGCTAGAACCACGGAACTCGGGAATGCCTAATACCTTCTCCCGGGTTAATAGAATTCCTTATCCAGATTTCTGATTCGTAAACTGTAATAAGGAGTCAACTTTCTCCTCGATTCGGGATTCAAACCGGTGACTTGGGACACCATAAATCTCTCAAGTGGCGACTCCAGCTTTTAATAAATAAATCTCATTTCGATTGTCCTTTAATTAGAAAAACTCCCTTTATTATACCCTTTCACGGGGTGTAGTAAGCGTAAAAAGGAGATGTGACAATAAGCAGTTTAAATATGACTTAATAATATTAATTAGCGCAAAAACAACCCAACATAGCCCTAATCGGGGTGTCACAAGTCACGAGCATCTATTAGAATGTAAGTACAACCACAAGGTCTAAAAGTACACTAATCAAGAATAATGAACAAAGGGAGAAGAACGATGCTGCGAACTCTGGTAGTCACCTCGTTAAACTCCTATATCTCTGACTCTGATCAGCCAAACCCGCTACCGGGTGAATAAATACTTGCATCTGTACACGGGGTACAGAGAGTAAAGTGAGTACTCCAACTCAGTAAGCAATAAAGGTAAATAACAATTGAACGGTAAGAAATCACGTAAAGCATATCAACATGCTATATAGAGGCAGTATAAAACCATTTAAGAAAAACAATGAAGCTGTGAAATCTCTTAAAACATCTTAGCTCAATTCAAACTTCTTTTGAAACGCCTTTTCAACAGTTATGCAAATGAGTACAAATCAGTTAGTGCAGATGAGCACAAAAAATCTGCCCCTCGGGCACAAAACCCATAGTTTAACTGGTAAAATGACAAGCAAATATGAAAAATAAAAACATAAAGGTTCGCCCCTCGGGAAATATCTCAGAACAGTACCAGCCCCTCGGGCACACTCTCAGAACAATATCAGCCCCTCGGGCTCACTCTCAGAACAATGGGTATCCGCGCTCACTGTGGGTGTGCAGACTCCGGAGGGACCCCTTACGGCCGAAGCGCTATATCAAGCCACCTCATGGCATCATCACTCGGCACTCGGCACTCGGCCTCACATCACTCAAGCCACCTCGTGGCATAAAAATGTATCTCAGGCCCTCGGCCTTATATCACTCAGCATATCCTCACATATGGCCATCGGCCTCACTCAGTCCGAAAATTATCACAAGACCCTCGGGCATTAGTAAAACAGTAGTTCTCAGCCCAAAACATCATTTAGAAATATCATTTAAGTTTCAAATCTGAGTAAAAATGGCTGAATTTGTAAAACAGAAGATACCAACACGACTGAGTTCAAGTAATAATTTAAAATAGTGAGGAAATAGTGATAAACATCCCCGAAGGGTTCAAATAGTTGGCACGAAGCCCAAATATGAAAATCAGCCCAAATCATGATGATAACAAATAAACTTCAGTCAAATACGCGGTAAAATCATCAATCGGGATGGACTAAGTCACAATCCCCAATGGTGCTCTACCCCACGCTCGCTATCTGGCGTGCAAGTCACCTCAACATAGCACTACGATGTGCAATCCAGGGTTTCAAACCCTCAGACTATCATTTACGATCATTACTCACCTCAATCCGAGCAAAATCCCACTCCAAAATGCCTTTTCCTCTCAAATCGACCTCCGAATGCCTCGAATCTAGCCATAATGATTCGATTTAGTTAATAAAAATTATAGAAATTAATTCCATATGAAATTCTACTTTTTCCATCAAAAAATCCAAAATTGCACTCAAAATTCACCCGTGGGGCCCATATCTCGTAACCTGGCAAAAGTTACGAAATATGAAACACCGTCCAATCACGAGTCCAACCATATAAATTTTACCAAAATCCGACAACAATTCGGCCTCCAAATCTATAATTTTCATTTTTTAAAAGTTTACAAATTTTCTCCAATTTCTTCCGTTTGATTCACTAATACTTTATGAAAATAACCGTGGAATCATTAAATATAATCACTTTTGGATATAGAATACTTATCCCAATCCATATGGTGAAAATCACTTCAATCCGAGCTCCATAGCTCCAAAAATGAGAAAACTCTCGGACTGCTCGAATTATACACTGCCCAGAAATTTTCGCATAGTAAGTAAAATGTATAATTTTAACATTAAGTTACACAATTTTTTGATTTTTTTTTCCACAGTAAAAACTGCCATGTGAAATATCATAGAAGATTTTATAAAGATTGTAATAGACTTCACTTGTTCTGATTGAAGAATTTGTCCACAAGAAAATTGATAATGAACTTGCCATTTTGAAAACTTACTGTATATCAAGAATATGATATTAATAGAGCTTCTTAATTTACCTAAGTCGCAAGTTTCCATTTATACTTAATAGGAGAGAAAATTGAAAATCTATGTTGAATGACATTATAGAGATTGAGAATATTTATATCGAGAACGAAAAGAAAGAAAACTCGTTCTATCTTATTATTAATCAACTGCTATTTAGCAAGAAAGTATGTTTATCAGAAGAAATAATTATATAATAAACAATAAAATAAGAAATAAAAAAGATGCCAACATAAGTGATGCCCTAAATTATGTTAATGGTTGACACATGTTGCACGCATATTAAACAGTGTAATGTTGTACAATAAACTTTACGAACCAAAGATTAATGCATGTAAAATGTATTTTTTTTTTTTAACTCTTTTGGAAAGTAAATTGATGACATGTAATAAAGGAAAAGGGAGCAAACATGAAAAAGTAGAGTCATTCTTGAGATACGGACAAAATTATAAGCTTGGCACTTTTAAAATATGTTAACAAGAATAAAAAAACTAATTAATTAATTTCTTAATTTATCTTCGACTCATTGAACACGTAAGTTGCACGTATATTACATTCTGGTAAGTCGTTATCAAATTCATATTAAAAATAATTAAGAATATGTAAATAAACAACAAAGTCATTATGAAGTTTATATTGACTTGTTTTCATTATTTTGCATCCCTTGAATTTTCAATAAAAAGTTAAAAGTGTGGAAAAAATTATAGGAAAAACTTACATTAGAAGCGAGAAAAACTAATGGTCTAAATAACGTAATAAATGAGTAAGAGGTAGGTGAATGAAAAAAAGAGTAAAATTGTGATTTATATCGATCAAACATATATTAATGAAGGGGGAAGTTGGTTGTGATGTCCGTGGAAAAAGAAGAAGCACGATTAAAAATTCGGCAAAAACCGACCGCAGTCAACTTGCCAAAAAATGATGTAAGTTGGTTGATTTTAAAAATATTTTCTTTTTATAGATTTTTCACGAAACACTGTGAATTTGGCCGGGTGTTTTGGGCGCCAAATTCGTAAAATTATTATTGTGTCAGAGGAAATTTATTTTTAAGAAACCGACCAACTTCGATTATTTTTTTATTTAAATTAAATTAAAGTTAATATTCAAAAATTGATCAAAATCGATCAGTCATTTCGGTCATATTATAAAAACCTACCTTTTTTCGGTCGGTAATTTTTTTTCTAAAGAAAAAAAGAATTTTACATTTTTAGTAAGTAAAATGTATAATTTTAACTTCAAATTACACAATTTTTTGATATTTTTTTCCACAGTAAAAACTGCCATGTGGAATATCATAGAAGATTTTATAAATATTGTGATAGACTTCACTTGTTCTGATTTAAGAATTTGTCCACAAGAAAATTGATAATGAACTTGCCATTTTGAAAACTTACCGTATATCAAAAAAGAAGGATTTTTACCTTCCTATACCATATATAAAACCTTATTACCCTCAATGTTTAAGGTTTGTGTTAATTACATTTCAGTATACCAAATTATCATTTATATACGATAATTCAAATTAGGGATATAATTAAGGGTGCATTTATATTAGGCGCTATTATAGGACCGTATCTTCCTACTTCTTCCCTTCCCACATATGGAGAACTTGATTTTGTCTATGCATTACACTATAAACAGTCAGAATTTTAGAAAAGCTTGCTTCCGAACTCAATTTCCTCTTCCTTAGATGAAGCAGCAGCAGCAAGATCTCTTAGGTCAGACAAGCTCCTACCTAACTTCAACGCCATCTTAGTTGAAAGCTTGTATCTATTCAGGATTCGGAAAGCAAGAAACTTATCATTTTGCTTTTATTTCTGTAACCAAACGATAATTCCTAATCTTGCAGACAAGTCTGGCTGCAGAAAGGAGATTGAAACTCGAAGAAGAAGAAGAAGAAGACATATTTTCAGAAATTGTAGATAAATTGTAGATGAATTGTAGAATTGTAGAAAAATTGTAGATAAATTGTAGACTGTTTTTTGCAGAAGATTTTGTAGAAGCTTTAGTCGTTTTGGATTTATGAAAACAGAAAATAATGCATCTACCATCAGAATACAAATAATCTACAAGATATCTACAAATTGGATACATTGAATTTTAATATCCCAATTCTCATTTCAACTGTAGCATAATTGCCATTTTCGACATAATTGTGGAAGATTTGTAGAAGTTTTAGTCTTCCCAATCTACAATTTATCTACAATTTCTGGAAATATGTCTTCTTCTTCGAGATTCAATCTGAAATTCAGTCAAAACCAAGTCTAATCTTCACCAAAACCCCTCAAAATTGAGATATAAACTCCACATCATATTCCCGATTATTTTTAACAGCACCCAATCCAAATAAATAATGATTTTTGAAAACCCAAATTTAAATTCAAAGCTTTCAAGCTTTTTAATGGCTATCAATGGTGGAAAATATATGGAAGAACAAATGAAGATGAAGTTGAAGAACAGAAATCTCCTTTCCGTTTCAAAATTACGCAGCTTCCGGATCTCCTTTACGTTTCAAATTTCGAATTTAATTTGGAATAAATCAATCCCAGATTTTGTGGCTGATTTTTCGCGCGCAATAAATGGCAGATTCTGCCTAATAAACGATTAGTATATAAATTGTAGTTGAAGTATGGATTGGGCGGGTACATACAAACTATGCATATTTTTAGTAATAAAGTTTCAAATATGGTATAGTTAGGAAAAAATCCCTATCAAGAATATAATATTAATAGAGCTTCTTAATTTACCTAAGTCGCAAGTTTCCATTTACACTTAATAGGAGAGAAAATTGAATATCTTTGTTGAATGACGTTATAGAGATCGAGAATATTTATATCGAGAACGAAAAGAAAGAAAACTCTTTTTATCTTATTATTAATTAACTGCTATTGAGCAAGAAAGTATGTTTATCAAAAGAAAAAATTATATAATAAGCAATAGAACAAGAAATAAAAAAGATGCCAACATAAATGATGCCTTAAATTATGTTAATGGTTGACACGTATGTTGCATGCATATTAAACAGTGTAATTTTGTACAATAAACTTTACGAACCAAAGATTAATGCGTGTAAAATGTATTTTTTAATTGTTTTGGAAAGTAAATTGATGACATGTAATAAAGGAAAAGGGAGCAAACATGAAAAAGTAGAGTCATTCTTGAGATAAGGACAAAATTATTAGCTTGGTACTTTTAAAATATGTTAACAAGAATAAAAAATCTAATTAATTAGTTTCTTAATTTATGTAAGTTGTACGTATATTACGTTCTGGTAAGTCGTTATCAAGTTCATATTAAAAATAATAAAGAATATGTAAATAAATAACAAAGTCATTATGAAGTTTATATTGACTTGTTTGTATTATTAGCATCCCTTGAATTTTCAATAAAAAGTTAAAAGTGTAGAAAAAATTATAGGAAACACTTATATTAGAAGCGAGAAAAACTAATGGTATAAATGACCTAATAAATGCGTAAGAGGTAGGTGAATGAAAAAAGGGAGTAAAACTATGATTTATATCGATCAAACATATATTAATGAAAGGGGAAGTTGGTGATGCCGTGGAAAAAGAAGAAGAAGCACGACTAGAAATTCGGCAAAAATCGACCGCTGTCAACCGGCCAAAAAATGATATAAGTTGGTCGGTTTTAAAAATATTTTTTTTATAGATTTTCCACGAAACACCGTGAATTCGGTCGGGTGTTTTGGGCGCCAAATGCGAAAAATTATTGTTGTGTCCCAGGAAATTTATTTTTTAAGAAACCGACCAACTTTGGTTATTTTTCATTTAAAATAAATTAAAGTTAAAATTCAAAAAATTGATCAAAATCGATTAGTTATTTCGGTCGTATTTTAAAAAAACCTACGGATTTCGGTCGGTAATTTTTTTTCCAAAAAAAAAATTACATTTTTAGTAAGTAAAATGTATAATTTTAACTTTAAGTTACACAATTTTTTGAATTTTTTTTTTTTACAGTAAAAACTGCCATGTGGAATATCATAGAAGATTTTATAAAGATTGTGTAATAGACTTCACTTGTTCTGATTTAAGAATTTGTCCACAAGAAAATTGATAATGAACTTGCCATTTTGAAAACTTACTGTATATCAAGAATATGATATTAATAGAGCTTCTTCATTTACCTAAGTCGCAAGTTTCCATTTATAGTTAATAGGAGAGAAAATTGAATATCTATGTTGAATGACTGTGACGAACTAGCCCGTCGTCTCATATGTTACTGCTCCGTTTTTCCCGTTTCTTGCTTCTTCATGTTCCATTATCGGCATTGGTTGTGTTAGAGTCGAATTGGATTGGTTTTGATAGGAAATGAGACACTTAGTCTCTTTAAGGAAGGCTTGGTTTGGAAAAGTCAACCGGACGTTGACTTATAAGTTAGAGGGCTCGGATGCGAATTCCGGTGATTCGGTTAGCTTTGGGAGGTGATTTGTGACTTAGGAGTGTGATCGGAAGTGATTTTGGAGGTCCGGTGTAGAATTAGGCTTGAATTGGCGAAGTTAGAATTTTGGCGAATTCCGGTTGATAGGTGAGATTTTGATCCGAGGGTCGGAATGGAATTCCGAGAGTTGCAGTAGCTCCATTAGGTGATTTTGGATATGTGTGCAAAATTTCAGGTCATTCGGAGGTGTTTTGGTCGGGGTTTTGATTGAATGCGTGATTCGGAAGTTTTTAAGAAACCTAGGCTTGAATCTGATGTGATTTGATGGTTTTAGAGCTGTATGATGTGTTTTGAGGATTGGAACAAGTTTGAATGAGGTTTTAGGATGTGTTGATATTTTTGGTTGAGGTCCCGGGGGCCTCGGGGTGAGTTCGGGTGGTTAAACGGAGAGTTTTTGAAGTTTGTTGCAGGTTCATATTGCTAGTATCTAGTATTTCCGCTTCTGCAAAAATGGACCGCAGAAGCGGGTTATAGGTCGCAAAAGCGGTTCGTTGTCTGGTAAGGAAGTTCCACAGAAGCCGAAGGAGGTTCGCATCAGCGGGTCCGCAGGAGCGGACGGTTAACCGCAAAAGCGGTTTTGGTGGTCCGCAGAAGCGGGATTGGAGACGCAAAAGCGAAAGTTGGATTTTTAATGAGAATCCACAAAAGCGGACATTTTGGCAGCAGAAGCGGGACCGCAGAAGCGAAAGTCGACTGGGCAGAAGGGTTTAAATGTTATATTTCATCCGCGAGCATGGGGTATTTTTCACCATTATTGATCAACCTTGAGAGCTTTGGGCGAGTATTTTTGAGATTTTTGACTGAGAATCGTTTGAAGGTAAGTCCCTTGGTCTAATTATTCAAGTTTATGGTAGAATTAACATGTAAATTGGTGGAAATTCATCAAAAAGGGGGTAAGTTAGGGCTTGAGAAATCATAAATTAAAAATGGGATTTGGAGGGTCAAATGGACTCCGATTTTAGTAAATTTGATATGTATAGACTCGTGGCGAGATGAGGAATCCGGTGATGTAAATTTCGTAATTTTTCGAGAAGTGGACCCGGGGCTCGGGTTTTGCCAACTTCGTGATTTTTTATGCTTTTCAAGTCTCTTCGATTGGGTTATGTTTCTTTGGCCCATTATAATGTATTTCTTGTGGCTTTGATCAGATTCGGCGCGCGAGGAGGTTGATTCGAGAGGAAAAGGCATAGCAAGCTAGATTTGTGGCTGGCTTGAGGTGAGTAATAGATATAGATGATGACCCGAGGGTTTGAAACCCCGGAATATCGCATCGTGATGCTATATTAAGGCGAAACACGTACTCTATGATGGGTGCGGAGTCGTTTGTGATTGGGAATTGTGACTTAGTCCGTCCCGAGTAATATTCAGACTGTGTTCTTGACTAGAAATTGTCTGGTAATCATCCTACTTGGATTTTATGGATATATTTGGGCTTTGTGCCGATCATTTGCATCCTTCAGGGATTATTATCATTGTTTCCATATCACTTCGCATGTTAAATGATTTCAGTCCTGAGCTTAAACACTATTTTGAAATGTTCAGCCATATTTCTAAGATTTGAAACTTAAACTACATTTTTCTGACATTTTGAGCAGAGAGCTATTACTCTAATATTACCCGAGTGGTTTACGTGCATATTCTGGACTGAGTATGGATCGGGTTGTACGCCGCAGCGATGTTGTGTTGATATTATGCTTGGGCTGTAGGAGCCCCTCCGGAGTATGAACCCCCACAGTGAGCGCGGGTACCCAAATGGATCGGGCTGCGCGCCGCAGCGATCATGTGCATTGCATTGCATTCATGCATTGATATCTAATTGTTTTACTTGTCATTGATTTGCAGCTATTTCACCCTTAAATGTGCTGAATTGCCAGTTATAGCTTTATATTGTAATATTTCGTGATTTCTCATCTTCAGTCATTATATATGTTTATTACCCACTGAGTTGGAGCACTCACTTTATTCCCTGCACCATGTGTGCAGATACAGGTGTCCCGTAGGCTCAGTAGAGCTTTTGGCTGCTTTCAGATTCATCCCGGAGTTATCGAGGTAGCTGCCTGGCATCCGCAGGACCCGACTTCTCCCCTATCCCTTTGTTTTTCCGCATCCTAGACTCTCATCTGTTTAGAATTTGCTACTCAGTTGTATTTAGAGGCTCTAGACTCGTGACCCCAGATCTGTTGGAAGTTGTATTGGTATTGTTATGGTTTTCCATACTATTTATGTCCATTATCACTGGTTGGAACTATATTATCTGATAATTTAACTCTATTAATTGGTAACGGGTTGCGTATTTAGATTTGGGAGTATTTGAATGGTCGGGCTTGCCTAGCAATTGTGTTGGGCGCCATCACAACCAGGATTGGAATCGTGACAAGTTGGTATCAGAGCCTAGGTTACTAGGCCTCATGAGTCATGAGCCGGTTTAGTAGAGTCTCGCGGATTGGTACAGAGACGTCTGTTTTATCCTCGAGAGGCCGCAGAACCTTTAGGAAACACTTCATATTCTTGAAATTCTTATCGTGCGACTTGTTGATCCGAGAACTAAACTTTTGTATTCTATTCTCCCGCAGATGGCGAGAACCCGTGCTACCGGACGTGACGGACAACCACCAGTACCACCCGCTAGAGGTCGTGGGCATGGTCATGGTCGTGGTCGAGGCAGACCAGCGAGGGCAGCACCTGCAGATCCACCAACTGCACCTGTTCAGGACCAGCCTCCAGCTGTAGATGCTCCAGCAACACCTGTTCAGGCACCGGCAGTGCCCATTGTGATTCGTGGCCTCCAGGAGGCCTTGGCTCAGATACTATCTGTCTGCACTAGCCTGGCTCAAGCAGTCTCAGCCACTACTGCAGCAGCTACCTCATAGACCAGGGGAGGTCATCAGACTCCCGCTGCTCGCACACTTGAGCAGGTTGTTCAGGGATTGCAGACACCAAGAGCAGCCCCAGCTCAGCCAGTTGCACCAGTTGCACCAATCGCACCAGCTCCAGATTATGTGGTTCCAGCTATGCCAGACGATGAGCAGCATCGACTGGAGAGGTTCGGTAGGCTCCAGCCTCCGACGTTCAGTGGTGCGGAGGGCAAGGATGCCCAGGGATTTCTAGACAAGTGTCAGCGTATGCTTCGCACCGCAGGGATTTTGGAGTCGAGTGGAGTGGATTTTACTACTTTCCAGTTCTCAAGGGTTGCATTTACCTGGTGGGAGGAGTTTGAGAGGCGTAGGCCTGTTGGTGTCGTGCCCCTTACATGGCAGCAGTTCTCTACTCTCTTTATGGAGAAGTACGTCCCGCAGTCTCGCAGGGAGGAGTTGCGGCGTCAGTTTGAGTGGTTGGTTCAGGGAGACATGCCTGTGACCCAGTATGAGATGAGGTTTACGCAGTTAGCTCGGCATGCTACTTGGATGATCCCGACAGATCGGGAGAGGATTAGGAGGTTCATGGATGGCCTCAACTATTCACTTCGCATTTTGATGACCAGAGAGAGGGTTATGGGTGCCTCGTTCGAGGAGGTAGTTGACATGGCTCGAGAGATCGAGATGGTTCGTCGTAAGGAGCATGAGGAGAGGGAGGCCAAGAGGCCTCGAGGTTCAGGTAGCTTCAGTAGTGCTCCGTCTAGGGGCCAGTTCCAGCGTGGCAGAGGTCGTTCCTTCAGGCCTCCTCAGTCAGGTCGTCCAAAGTACAGTGGGGCTTCTTCAGGCCGTGGTCATCAGGGATTCCACCAGGGCCAGTCTTCACTTAGTGCCCTCCCAACACAGAGCTCTACTCCCACCTCTTCAGCCCAGGTTTCTTCAGCAGCGAGGGGTTCCCTTTAGTCTCCTTCTCTGGTACCAGGCAGTTGCTTCGAGTGCGGTGAGTTTGGCCATATGAGGAGACAGTGCCCTCGGCTTCGTGGTGGTTGGTCTCAGTAGAGGGATCAGACCTCATCTTCTACTCTATCTACTTCAGCACCCTCCGAGTCAGGTAGGGGCGGGGTCCAGGCAGCTACGGGATGCCCTAGGGGCGGAGACCGATCTGGCAGTGGCCAGGCTCGATTCTATGCTCTCCTAGACAGGAGGGACGCCATTGCATCAGATGCTATTATCACAGGTATTATCTCAGTCTGCCACAGGGATGCCTCTGTCTTGTTTGATCCCGGTTCTACCTACTCTTATGTGTCTTCATATTTTGCCCATCATCTGGATACGACTCGTGGTTGTCTCGCTTTTCCTGTGTATGTATCTACCCCAGTGGGTGATACTATTGTTGTGGACCATGTGTATCGGTCTTGTCTGGTGACTATTGGGGGTCTGTAGACCCGAGTTGACTTGTTGTTGTTGAGCATGGTAGATTTTGATGTTATTTTGGGCATGGACTGGCTATCTCCATGCCATGCTATTTTGGACTATCATGCCAAGACAGTTACGTTGGCTATTCCGAGTGTTCCAAGGATTGAGTGGCGTGGTATGACTGACTATGTTCCTAGCAGGGTGATTTCCTTCCTAAAGGCCCAACGGATGGTTGGGAAGGGTTGTCTATCATATTTTTCTTTTGTGAGAGATGTTGGAGCTGAGACTCCTAGTCTTGATTCTATTTCCGTGGTGAGGGATTTCCCAGATATGTTTCCAATAGACCTGCCGGGCATGCCACCGGACAGGGACATTGATTTTGGTATTGATCTGGTGCCGGGCACTCAGCCCATCTCCATTTCTCCGTATCGTATGGCACCAGCGGAGTTGAAAGAACTAAAGGATCAGCTTCAGGATCTCCTAGATAAGGGGTTTATTCGTCCTAGTGTGTCACCGTGGGGTGCACCGGTCCTATTTGTGAAGAAGAAGGATGGCACAATGAGAATGTGCATTGACTACAGGCAGTTGAACAAGGTGACAGTGAAGAACAAGTATCCACTACCTCGTATTAATGATTTGTTTGACCAGCTCCAGGGGGTAAGGGTATTCTCTAAGATTGATCTCCGTTCAGGCTATCACCAGCTGAAGATCAGGGATTCGGATATTATGAAGACTGCCTTCAGGACTAGATATAGGCACTATGAGTTCCTGGTTATGTCTTTTGGGCTAACTAATTCCCCAATCGCGTTCATGTGATGAACAGCGTATTTCGGCCGTATCTGGATTCATTTGTTGTCGTTTTTATTGATGATATCCTAGTGTACTCGCGTAGCCAGGAGGAGCATGCTCAGCATTTGAGAGTGGTATTACAGAGGTTGAGGGAGGAAAAGCTTTATGCAAAGTTCTCCAAATGTGATTTTTGGCTTGGTTCTGTGGCTTTCCTGGGGCACGTGGTGTCCAGTGATGGCATTCAGGTTGATCCAAAGAAGATAGAGGCGGTGCAGAGTTGGCCTAGACCGTCGTCAGCCACAGAGATTCGGAGTTTTCTCGGTTTGGCGGGTTATTATCACCGGTTCGTCCAGGGTTTTTCATCTATTGCTTCGCCCTTGACCAAGTTGACGCAGAAGGGTGCACCATTTGTATGGTCGGATGAGTGCAAGAAGAGCTTTTAGAAGCTCAAGACAGCTTTGACCACAGCTCTAGTATTGGTATTGCCATCAGCTTCAGGTTCTTACATGGTGTATTGTGATGCTTTAAGAGTTGGGATCGGATGTTTATTGATACAGGAGGGTAGAGTTATTGCATATGCTTCTCGTAAGTTAAAGCCCCATGAGAAGAACTACCTTGTACATGACTTGGAGTTGGCTGCTATAGTTCATGCTTTGAAGATTTGGAGGCACTATTTATATGGCGTATCTTGTGAGGTATTCACTGATCATCGCAGTCTTCAGTATCTGTTCAAGAAGAAGGATCTTAATTTTAGGCAGCGGAGGTGGCTTGAGTTACTCAAGGACTATGATATTACCATTTTGTATCATCCGGGGAAGGCCAATGTAGTGGCCGATGCTTTGAGCCGGAAGGCGGTGAGTATGGGTAGTTTGGCGTACATTCCAGTTGGGGAGAGGCCCTTCGCGGTCGATGTTCAGTCTTGGCCAATCGGATAGTGAGGTTAGACAGTTTAGAACCTAGTCGAGTGTTGGCTTGTGTGGTTTCTCGGTCTTCCTTGTATGACCACATTAGAGAGCGCCAGTATGATGATCCGCATTTTCTTGTCCTTAAGGACAGGGTCCAGCATGATGATGCCAGAGATGTGACTATTGATGATGATGGTGCATTGAGGACGCAGGGCCGGATTTGCATGCCCAATGTGGATGGGCTTCGGGAGTTGATATTAGAGGAGGCCCACAGCTCGCGGTATTCCATTCATCCGGGTGCCGCGAAGATGTATCAGGATTTAAGGCAACATTACTGGTGGAGGAGAATGAAGAAGGATATTGTAGGTTATGTAGCTCGGTGTCTCAACTGTCAGCAGGTAAAATATGAGCATTAGAGGCCCGGTGGTGTACTTCAGCGGATGGATATTCCAGAATGGAAGTGGGAGAGGATTACTATGGATTTCGTGAGTGGTCTCCCTCGGACATCTAGGAAGTTTGATTCGATTTGGGTGATTGTGGATCGGCTGACCAAGTTCGTGCACTTCATTCTGGTATGTACCACCTATTCTTCGGAGCGGTTGGCAGAGATTTTCATCCGGGAGATTGTTCGTTTGCATGGAGTCCCAGTTTCTATCATCTCAGATAGGGTACTCAATTTACTTCCCAGTTTTGGAGGACTTTTCAGCGAGAGTTAGGTACACAGGTAGAGTTGAGTACAACGTTTCATCCTCAGATGGACGGGTAGTCCGAGCATACTATTCAGATATTGGAGGACATGTTGCGTGCCTGTGTTATTGATTTTGGAGGTTCTTGGGCGGAGTTCTTGCCACTTGCAGAGTTTGCTTACAACAACAGCTATCAGTCCAGCATTCAGATGGCACTGTATGAGGCCTTATATGGGAGACGGTGTAGATCTCCGGTTGGTTGGTTTGAGCCCGGCGAGGCTAGACTATTGGGGATAGAGTTGGTCCAGGATGCCTTAGAGAAGGTGAAAGTGATCCAGGAGAGACTTTGTACAGCTCAGTCGCGTCAGAAGAGTTATGCAGACCGGAAGGTTCGAGATGTATCTTACATGGTGGGCGAGAAGGTCTTGTTGAAGGTTTCGCCTATGAAGGGCATTATGAGATTTGGAAAGAAAGGAAAGTTGAGTCCGCGGTTCATTGGTCCTTTTGAGATACTTAGGAGAATTGGGGAGGTGTCCTATATGCTTGCTTTGCCACCCAGCTTGTCGGGGGTTCATCCGGTATTCCATGTTTCTATGCTCCGAAAGTATGTTGGGGACCCGTCTCATGTGTTAGACTTAGCACGGTTCAGTTGGATGATGACTTGACCTATGATGTGGAGCCAGTGGCTATTTTGGGTCGTCAAGTTTGGAAGTTAAGATCAAAGGATATAGCTGCGGTGAAGGTGCAGTGGAGAGGTAAGCCCGTGGAGGAGGCTACCTGGGAGATCGAGCAGGAGATGCGGAGCAGGTATCCTCACCTATTTGAGGCTTCAGGTATGTTTCTTGACCCGCTCGAGAACGAGCATTTGTTTAAGTTAGGGAGGATGTGATGACCCGGCCCGTCTTCTCATGTGTTACAGCCCCATTTTCCCTGTTTATTGCTTCTTCATGTTCCATTATCGGCATTGATTGTGTTAGAGTTGAATTGGATTGGTTTTGATAGGAAATGAGACACTTAGTCTCTTTAAGGAAGGCTTGGTTTGGAAAAGTCAACCGGATATTGACTTATGATTTAGAGGGCTCGGATGTGAATTTCGGTGATTCAGTTAGCTTCAGGAGGCAATTTGTGACTTAGGAGTGTGATCGGAAGTGATTTTGGAGGTCCGGTGTAGAATTACGCTTGAATTGGCGAAGTTAGAATTTTGGCGAATTCCGGTTGATAGGTGAGATTTTGATCCAAGGGTCGGAATGGAATTTCGAGAGTTGCAGTAGCTTCGTTAGGTGATTTTGGATATGTGTGCAAAATTTCAGGTCATTCGGAGGTGTTTTGGTCGGGTTTTTGATCGAATGCGTGATTTGGAAGTTTTTAAGAAACTTAGGCTTGAATCTGATGTGATTTGATGGTTTTAGCGTTGTATGATGTGTTTTGAGGATTGGAACAAGTTTGAATGAGGTTTTAGGATGTGTTGGTGTTTTCGGTTGAGGTCCCGGGGGCCTCGGGGTGAGTTCGGGTGGTTAAACGGAGAGTTTTTGAAGTTTGTTGCAGGTATCTGGTATTACCGCTTCTACGAGCTCCCTTTCCGCGGTCCCGCTTTTGCGTACAATCTACCGCTTTTACGACTAGCTTTCCACAGATGCAGTCCTGCTTCTTCGGAATCTTAACCGCATCTGCGGTCTTCGAGCCTTGACTGAAAATCCGCTTCTGCGGCTCCCTTTCCGCTTCTGCAGTTAACACACCACAGGAGCGAAAATGCTAGCAACCAGACCCTTCATTTGTCCAAAAATTCCAAATTTTGATCCGTTAGTCTCCCGGAATCCATCCGAGGCCCCCGGGACCCCAACCAATCATACCAACCAGTCCCAAAACACATTACGGACTTGCTCGAGGCCTCAAATCACATCAAACAACACAAAATCACGAATTACATCCCAATTCAGGCTTTATGAACTTTAGAATTTCCAACTTCTACTTTCGATACTTAAACATATCAAATCACGCCCGATTGACCTCAAATTTTGCACACAAGTAATATTCGACATTACGGACCTATTCCAGCTTTTGGAATCGGATTCTGACCCCGATATCAAAAATTCAACTTCCAGTCAAACCTCTCAAAATCCTCCGAATTCTATCTTTAGCCAAATGGTTCCAAAATGACCTACCTCCGAATTCACTTCTGATCGCGCTCCCAACTCCAGAATCACCATACAGAGCTATTCCCAGACTCGGAATACCAAATGGACATCGATATCACTGAATTGCACTTCAACCCAAACTTATGAAATTTCTTCCAAAATGCTAACTTCCACAATATGTGCCAAAATGCTCCCGGGTCATCCAAGACCCGATCCGGGCATACGCCCGAGTCCGAAATCATCATATGAACCTGCTGGAACCTTCAAATCCTAATTCTGAGGGCGTTTACTCAAAAGATCCCATCCTAGTTAATTCTTTCAACTTTAAGCTTCCGAAATGAGAGTTCTCTTCCCAATTCAACTCCGAACTTCTCGAAACTCACCACGAGTACAAGTCGTAATACCTGAATTGAAGTTGTTCATGGCCTCAGACTGCTGAACGACTTGCTAGGGCTCAAAACGACCGATCGGGTCGTTACACCTTTCATCAAGACCTCTTGGGTTAGTAAATCCCAACTCGTTTTCTTCATTTTCCATCATTATTTATTGAATTCCTAAGCTTAAATCATGTAATTTAGGGTAGAAATTGGGGGAAATAGGTAGAACTAGGGCTTTTTCTTTTTCTTACGTTAGACCTCGTTTTGGGGTCCATTTGAGAATAAATTATATATTCGGGCTCGTAGGTGAATGGGGGATTGTATTTTGGTCCGAACCTCGTGTTTTGACCAAGCGGGCCCGGGGGAAATTTTGGGATTTTTGGGAAGAAAGCTTGGGAACCTATAATTAGACATTGGGTTTGATTTGTTTAGCATATATTGATATTATGAATTCATTATTGTATAGATTTGATTGAGTTGAAGCCGAATTTGAGAGGGAAAGCGGTTGTTGTGGATCGATTTGGCCGTGGAAGTTGAGGTAAGTGTTCGGTCTAACCCTAACTTGAGGGATTAGGAGTTGAGTCATAATTGCTATTTGTTTTGTGTTGGGTACGACATATGGGCATGGTGACGAGTATCCATGCGTCGATGTCGAGCATGATCGTGAGTCTTAATTTTTGCTAATTGTGTACCCTTGTTTGATCCTATGAAAGTTGCGACTGGATATTGATATTAGTTGTGCCAAGAAGAAGTTGAATAGGATTGGTTATAGCTGACTCTCCCTTGTCGGGATGTTTGACTAGTTGTTATTATTCCCTTGCCGGAAAGAGTATTAATTTGATTGTTCCCTTGCTGGGATTGTATTGTGTACTGTGTAGAAAGTAAAGGGAGTGGGTGGTACGCCTACCACGAGTGATATTGAAATAGGAGCGGGTGGTACGCCTACCACGAGTGATATTGAAATGGGGGCGGGTGGTACGCCTACCACGAGTGATATTGAAATGGGAGCGGGTGATATGCCTACCACGAGATATTGAGAAATGGGATCGGGTTGCACGTCTGCAACAAGATGAGTTGAATATGAAAGTTGCCTTGTTTTTTCATTATTGCTAGAAGTTAAACTGTAGATGTACGTACCATTACTCCTGATATTTTATTTCTATCTGTTACCCCTGAAATATGCTCCCTTCCCCAGCTTAAATTGTTATGTTCTTGCTACTTTCCCGTTGTACTTGTATATACATCTGTACAGGATTATCTGAAGCCTGGTCCTAGCCTCGTCACTACCTCGCCAAGGTTAGGCTAAACACTTACCAGCACATGGGGTCGGTTGTGCTGATGCTACACTCTGTGCTATTTGCACAGGTCCAGGTTTTGAGCAGCAGTAGCAGCATTAGTATGGGAGCAGGCCTTCGATCAAGCGAGACCCGAGGTAGCCTTGCAGACATCCGCAGGCCCGGCGTCTCCCTTATTCTCTCTTTTTAGCCTGTTGCCTTATTTTCTTCGAGACAAACAACTTATATTTTTTTTTCAGACCTTTGTATTTAGTATTTCTTAGCAGTTCGTGAGTATTGTGACACCAGTCTTGGGTAGAGGCTTATATTGACTATTCTGCATTTTGATTCAGTTTCTATAATTAAGACTTTCGCTGCTATTTAATTGTTAAAAAGGGATTATGTTGTAAACGAAAAGTAACTAAATTTGGCTTGCCTAACTTCTACGAGTAGGCGCCATCACGACTCCCGAGGGTGGAAAATCCGGGCCGTGACAAGTTGGTATTAGAGCACGAGGTTACATAGGTGTCACAAGTCACGGACAAACTTGGTAGAGTCTAAGGGATTGGTACGGAGACGTCTGTATTTATCCCCAGAGGCTACAGAGTTAGGAAAAGTTTCACATTTGTTCTTTCTTGTCGTGTGGTTCTGTTTCTCAATGCTAATTGAATTTCTACTTTGTTCTTTCGTAGATGGCGAGAACGCACGCTTCCTCATCTACTATTAAACAGTCCGAGCCCCAGGTAGCTCCCGCTAGGGGAAAAGGGCAAGGACGAGGCCGTGCTAGAGGTCGAAATAGGGGCAGAGCTCAGCCCCGACCAGCAGCACCAGTGGCGTAGCCTCAGGTTGAATTTGACGAGGAGGTTCCGGCCCCAGCCGTAGCAATTCCGGTAGGCCCAGCTCAAGTCCCAGAGTATTGCTACCCCAGTTCTTCAGGATGCTTTGGTCTGATTGGTGGGCCTCATGGAGAGTGTCACCCGAGCAGGATCGCTTCATGTAGCACCAGCTACTTCTCAGGCTGGAGAAGGAGCCCAGACTCTTACTGCACGTACTCCGGTGCAGGTAGCTCCCCAGGGTCAGGTTCCAGTGGTTTAGCCAGCTATGGCATTTCAGCCGGGGGTAGTTGCCCAGACCGGTGATGGTGCGGCTATGTTAGCAGATGCTTTGTGGAGGCTAGACAGGTTCACCAAGCTCTTCACTACTACATTCAGCAGTGCTTCTTCTGAGGACCCCCAGGATTTCTTATATAGCTTCCACGAGGTTCTTCAAAACATGGGCATTGTTGATTCCAATGGAGTTGATTTTGCTGAATTTTGCCTATCTGGATTCGCCAAGACTTGGTGGAGGGATTTCTGTTTAGCTAGACCAGTAGGGTCGCCATCTTTAACTTGGGATCAGTTTTCAGAGTTGTTCCTGGAGAAGTTTCTCCCCGTTACTCAGAAGGATGCTTATCGAAGGTAGTTTTAGTGCCTCCAGCAGGGTTCTATAACGGTCACTCAGTATGAGACCAGGTTCATTGATCTAGCTCGCCATGCTCTTGTCATACTTCCCACTGAGAGGGAGAGAGTGAGACGGTTTATTGATGGACTCATTCAGCCTATTCGTCTCTAGATGGCTAGAGAGGCAGGGAGTGATATCACTTTTCAGGAGGCGGCTAATGTGGCCGGAGGATTGAGATGGTATTGCCACAAGGGGGTGGTCATAGAGCAGACAAGAGACCCCATCAGTCAAGCCGATTCAGTGGTGCCTCATCTGGAGGCAGAGATTCGTATGATAGGGGTCAGCCTTCTAGGCCTTTCCAGTCAGCCCTCCAGGTTTCTCAGGGTGCCCCAGGTGATCGTGGTTTTCGTGGGCAGCATTCTGACCAGCATTCCTACAGTGCAACATCAGCACCTACCTACCAGTGCACCGCCGCTTCAGAGTTTCCAGGGCCATCCACCGAAGTCTTGTTTCACTTGTGGTGACACGAGGCACATTGCTAGGTATTGCCCTCGAGCTTCAAGTAGTTCTCAGCAGCAGGGTCCCCGTCCTATGATTCAGGCACCATATGTTCCACAGGCTGCCCAGCCAGTTAGAGTCGGGGGTAGAGGTACTAGAGGTAGAGGTAGAGGTCATGGAGGTGGAGCTTAGACTGCCAGGGGCGGAGGTCGGCTAGCAGCAGATTGACCTAGGTATACAACTCAGGGTAGTGGGGCCCGGCCCCGTTTTTATGCTCTTCAGTCCAAGCCCGAGGTTGAGGCTTCAGATGCAGTCATCACAGGTACGGTTTTGGTTTGTGATCGAGATGCTTCGGTTCTATTTGATCCAGGGTCTACGTATTCATATGTTTCATCTTATTTCGCACCATGCTTGGTCATGCCTAGTGATGCTTTGGGTATTCCTGTATATATGTCTACACTGGTGGGTGACTCTATCGTGGTCGACCGAGTCCATCGTTCGTGTGTTGTAGTGATTGGGGGTCTGGAGACCCGTGTAGACTTGTTGCTATTAAATATGATTGACTTCGATATCATTTTGGGTATGGATTGGTTATCACCCTATCACACTATCTTGGACTGCCATGCCAAGACTATGACCTTAGCGTTGCCGGATATGCCTCATTTAGAGTGGAGAGGCACTCCAGGTTATCCTACTCACAACGTCATTTCATATGTGAAGGCTCGACGCATGGTCGAGAAAGGGTGTCTGGCATATTTGGCCTATGTTCGTGATTCCAGTGCTGAGGTTCCTCCTATAGATTATACGCCTATTGTCCGGGAGTTTCCAGATGTTTTCCCTTCAGACCTGCTACGTATGCCACCCGACAGGGACATTGATTTCAGTATTGATTTGGCTCCGGGCACCCAACCCATTTCTATCCCGCCATATCGTATGGCCCGTTCGGAGCTGAAGAAGTTAAAGGACCAATTGCAGGATTTGCTAGAGAATGGTTTCATTAGACCCAGTGTTTCACCTTGGGGAACGCCAGTGTTATTTGTCAAGAAGAAGGATGGGTCTATGAGAATGTATTGATTATCGGCAATTGAACAAGGTAACGGTCAAGAATAAGTATCCATGGCAAGGATTGATGATTTGTTTGACCAGCTTCAGGGTGCCAGGGCATTTTCCAAGATTGACTTGTGATCTGGCTACCATCAGTTGAGGATTAGGGCATCTGATGTCCCTAAGACAGCTTTCCGTACTTGGTATGGGCATTATGAGTTCTTGGTCATGTCATTTGGGTTGACCAATGCCCCTGCAGCATTCATGGAGTTGATGAACCGAGTGTTCATGCCATATTTGGACATGTTTGTGATAGTTTTTATTAATGATATTTTGGTGTACTCCCGCAGCCAGGAGGAGCACGAGCAGCACCTTAGAGTGGTTCTTCAGACTCTGAGGGAGTGTCAGTTATATGCCAAGTTCTCCAAGTGTGAGTTCTGGTTGAGTTCGGTTGCATTCCTGGGTCATGTTGTATCAGCAGAGGGTATTCAGGTGGACCTGAAGAAGATTGAGGCAGTCAAGAACTGACCTAGACCAGCATCATCTACATAGATTTGGAGTTTCTTGGGGTTGGCAGGCTACTATCGTCGATTTGTAAAGAGATTTTCATCTATTGCAGCTCCGATGACCAGGTTTACCCAGAAAGGTGCCCAGTTAGATGGTCGGACGAGTGTGAGGTGAGCTTTCAGAAGCTCAAGACAGCTCTGACTATAGCACCGGTGTTATTTTTGCCCACAGGATGATGGCTTTATACAGTCTATTGTGATGCTTTCCGTATTGGGCTTGGTGCAGTGTTGATGCAGGATGGCAAGGTTATTGCCTATGCTTCAAGGCAGTTAAAGTTTCACGAGAAGAACTATCCAGTACATGATTTGGAGTTGGCAGCTATTGTTCACGCCTTAAAGATTTGGAGGCATTATTTATACGGCATGGCATATGAGGTGTTCACTGATCACAAGAGCCTTCAGTACTTGTTCAAGCAAAAGGAGTTAAATTTGAGGCAGAGGAGGTGGTTGGAGTTGTTGAAGGACTATGATGTTACCATTTTATATCATCCGGGGAAGGCCAATGTGGTGGCCGATGCTTTGAGTAGGAAGTCAGCCAGTATGGGCAGTCTTGCTTATATTCCAGTCAGTCAGAGGCCGCTTGCTTTGGATGTTCAGGTCTTAGCCAATCCATTCGTGAGATTGGATGTTTTTTAGCCCAGTCGTGTGTTGGCTTGCACGGTCGCTCGTTCTTCATTATTGGAGCATATCCGCGATCAATAGTTAGATGATCCCCATTTGTGTGTCCTTAGAGACACGGTGCAGTGTTGAGGTAACTAGTAGGTTACCTTAGATGATGATGGAGTTTTGAGATTGTAAGGCCGAGTATGTGTGCCTAATGTGGATAGTCTACGAGAGTTGATATTGGAGGAGGCTCATAGTTTCCGGTACTCTATTCATCCGGGCGCCGCAAAGATGTATCAGGATTTGCGGCAGCATTATTAGTGGCATAGAATGAAGAAGGATATCGTAGCATATGTGGCTCGTTGTTTGAACTGTCAGCAGGTTAAGTACGAGCATCAGAGGCCTGGTGGTTTATTTCAGAGGATTGAGCTTCCCGAGTGGAAGTGGGAGAGGATCACTATGGACTTCATTACCGGACTTCCGTTGACTCGGAAGAAGTTCGATGCAGTTTGGGTCATTGTGGATAGGCTGACCAAGTCAGTGCATTTTATTCCTGTGGCGGCCTCATATTCATCCGAGAGATTAGCCGAGATTTATATCCGGAAGATTATTCTCCTTCATGGTGTGCCGGCATCTATCATTTCGGACCGTGATACGCAGTTTACCTCGCACTTTTGGAGAGCAGTTCAGCGAGAGTTGGACACACGGGTTGAGTTGAGCACAACATTTCCTTCTTCACGTTCGCGATGGCTGGACCGCATTCGCGTAGCTTCCCCAGCCTTCCTCATCGCGTTCGCATTAAGGTTTACGCGTTTGCGTAGACCAAGTCCTGGACCCCCCCACCCCCCAGCTTTCTTCTTCGCGTTCGCATTCTTCCAATCGTGAACGCGATGCCTTGCCCAGTTACCCTTCGCGAACGCGATCCTGTTCCCGCGAACGCGAAGGGCAATTTTGCCCAATTATATTTTTAAGTTTTAGAACAGTGTAGTCGCAAAATTTTCATAAGAACATCCAAGTTTCTTCTTCTCCAAGGTCCTTAGGCATCCATTGAAGCTTCCTTTCATCAAGACCTCTTGGGTTAGTAAATTCCAACTCGTTTTCTTTATTTTCCATCATTATTTATTAAATTTCTAAGCTTAAATCATGTAATTTAGGGTAGAAATTGGGGTAAATGGGTAGAACTAGGGCTTTTTACTTTTTTTTTTATTTAGACCTCGTTTTTGGGTCAAATTTGAGAATAAATTACATATCTGGGCTTGTGGGTGAATGGGGGATTGGATTTTGGTCCGAACCTCGTATTTTGACCAAGCGGGTCCGGGGGCGATTTTGAAATTTTTAGGAAGAAAGCTTGGGAACCTATAGACATTGGGTTTGATTTGTTTAGCATATATTGATATTATGAAGTCATTATTGTATAGATTTGATTGAGTTGGAGACGAATTCGAGAGGGAAAGCGGTTGTTGTGGATCGATTTGGCCGTGGAAGTTGAGGTAAGTGTTCGGTCTAACCCTAGCTTGAGGGATTAGGAGTTGAGTCATAATTGCTATTTGTTTTGTGTTGGGTACGACGTATGGGCATGGTGACGAGTATCCATGCGTCGGTGTTGAGCATGAACGTGAGTCTTAATTTTTGCTAATTGTGTACCCTTGTTTGATCCTATGAAAGTTGCGATTAAATATTGATATTAGTTGTGCCAAGAAGAAGTTGAATAGGATTGGTTATAGCTAACTCCCCTTGTCGGGATGTTTGACTAGTTGTTATTGTTCCCTTGCCGGGAAGAGTATTAATTTGATTGTTCCCTTGCCGGAATTGTATTGTGTACTGTGTAGAAAGAAAAGGGAGCAGGTGGTACGCCTACCACAAGTGATATGGAAATGGGAGCGGGTGGTACGCCTACCACGAGTGATATTGAAATGGGAGCGGGTGGTATACCTGCCATGAGTGATATTGAAATGGGGGCGGGTGGTACGCCTACCACGAGTGATATTGAAATGGGAGCGGGTGGTACGCCTACCACGAGATATTGAGAAATGGGATCGGGTTGCATGCGTGCAACAAGATGAGTTGAATATGAAAGTTTCCTTGTCTTTTCATTATTGCTAGAATTAAACTGTAGATGTACGTACCATTACTCCTGATATTTTGTTTCTATCTGTCACCCATGAAGTATGCTCCCTTCCCCAGCTTAAATTGTTATGTTCTTGCTACTTTCCCTTTGTACTTGTATGTACATCTGCACAGGATTATCTTAAGTCTGGTCCTAGCCTCGTTACTACCTCGCCGGGGTTAGGCTAGACACTTACTAGCACACGGGGCCAGTTGTGCTGTGCTACAGTCTGTGCTATTTGCACAGGTCCAGGTTTCGAGCAGCAGCATTAGTACGGGAGCAGGCCTTCAGTCAAGCGAGACCCGAGGTAGCCTTGCAGACGTCCGCAGGCCCGGCGTCTCCCTTATTCTCTCTTTTTAGCATGTTGCCTCATTGTCTTTGAGACAAACAACTTATATTTTTTTTAAGACCTTTGTATTTAGTATTTCTTAGCAGTTCGTGAGTATTGTGACACCAGTCTTGGGTAGAGGCTTATATTGACTATTCCGCATTTTGATTCAGTTTCTATAATTAAGACTTCCGCTATTATTTAATTGTTAAAAAGGAATTATGTTGTAAACGAAAAGTAACTAAATTTGGCTTGCCTAGCCTCTATGAGTAGGCACTATCACGACTTACGAGGGTAAAAAATCCGGATCGTAACAGATAACGACGTTGGAAATTGTATCTGATGATGAGGAGGAGGAGGAGGAGAGATGGTGGTTGCGGTCAAATCTGCTGAAGAAAAAGGAGAAGGTAGTAGTGATGGTGGTGGTTGCCCAAGTTATAATGAACAAGATCAAGACGTGTAGTACATTTCAGAAGATACATTTATTTGAAGATCCACTTACTGTGTTAGAAATAAGGAAACGAATTTGTATAAATGACATA
>MU722000.1:56983-67193 GCA_026770625.1 Nicotiana glauca
GATTAGCATAGTAAGTAATGTTTGCTACAACAGAAGTAGCTTTGAAACAACTATTTCTCCAGCAAAATTATACTATAACAACTAGGCAAACTACAAAAATCATGTTGCAATCCAAAAATGAAGATAAGGGAATTTGCATAGTGAAATAATTCTAAGGAAATAAGTAGGAAAATGTGCATTAGGTAAGCTGATCTTTCAATCGTCCCACCTATGATCTTCAGAAGCCATAATACTACAATAGTAATCAAGAGTTGCTTTAGCCTTTAGATGCATTTGTGGTAAACTGGTCAAAGTAAGAGATCCTTAAAAGTTACTCCCTCCGTTTCATATTGTTTGAGGTACTTTCCTTTTTAGTCTGTTTCAAAATAAATGACACATTTCTAAATTTGAAAATAATTCAACTTTAAACTCTTCATTTTACCCTTTTTGCCCTTAGTGAGAAGCTTTTATAGCCANTTTGAGGTACTTTCCTTTTTAGTCTGTTTCAAAATAAATGACACATTTCTAAATTTGAAAATAATTCAACTTTAAACTCTTCATTTTACCCTTTTTGCCCTTAGTGAGAAGCTTTTACAGCCACACAAATGGTATAGCCCCACACACCTTTTACCCCTTAATCTTTTAAGACCGCAAGTTTTAAAAGTCTTCTTCTTTTTCCTTAAACTCCGTGCCGAGTCAAACTACCCCAAACAATATGAAACGAGGGAGTATTATTTTCTTGTCAGACCAAACCAGGGCAATGAAGATGAACCTTACAACTGTTTGATTCCAGACTCATTTTCTTCTGTTAAGAAGCAATTAAGGTGTTATAACTATCTCGAGCAAAAAAAATATGTTCAGTGATTGGGGTTAGACATACTTCTTTCACAGTTCTGTAATCACTGACTGGGTCCTCGGAAGCCGCATCAACAACATGGACCAACAATCTTGTTCTCCTCAAGTGCCTCAAGAAATTACGCCCTAGACCCTGAAAGATAATTAGGCCAACATGCATAGCTAAATTTCATTTTTGAGAGCAAAATAAGTAAAAGAGAAAACCACAAGGTTTGAGACCTCAAATTATTAAAGCGACAACTGAATATGGTACAAGTACCTTCCCCAAATGTGCACCTTCTATGAGACCAGGCAGGTCCGCTAGAGTTGCTTCAGATGAATATTTGTCTGCCCCTAAACTTGGGTCGCCATCAAGACGTCCAAGGTTTGGCATCAACGTTGTGAATGGATAATCAGCAATATCGGGCTTTGCATGTGTAATGGCAGCCAATAGGGTCGATTTTCCAGCATTTGGAAGTCCCTGAGGAAAATTGAAAGAGCAAAGTCAAAGAAGGGTATTGGAAGGAGAAAGAAGAATCTGGGAGACCATTCCTTCTTGCACATTGTGGGAGATTTGGAAGGAAAGGAATCAACGATGTTCTGAAAGCATACATACATTGAAACATAGATGTATATCTTTTTTGGCTTTTTGGTGTAGACTAGATAATGTTAATAGGATGTTAGACTTTCTCAGCTTCCTACGATGATTTAAAGGAACTGATTTGCATCTATTTTGGCACAAACTGTGTGCTTATGCTATAAAATTTTACCATTCTCAAAATAAAACTCAAAGAGCCGAAAGATAACTGAAGAATAATAGACAGAATTGCATCTGTACGTGATCATTTAATGTGATGAACCAATCAGTTATAGCATCTAAATCTATCACTACAGACAAATTCTACGACCGACCATTATAATCCACATAAAAATAAAAATAAAAAAAGGTAGCTCGATGCACTAAGCTCCGGCTATGGCTATGCACTGGTCCGGGACCACATTGGGTCTTATGAATGCAGCCTTACTTTGTATTCTGCAAGAGGCTGTTTCCACCGCTTGAACCCGTGATCTCCTGGTCATATGGCGGCAACTTTTGCCATTGCACCAAGGCTTTCCTTCATAATCCACATATTACATGTTGTTACTTATTTGTACTCGTCCCAATGACAATATATGTTGTTGGGGATCCAAATGCTAAAAAGTCACCGAAAAAACTAGCATCATGCCATCCTCGCACTTAAGCAAAACAGATACGCGTAATTAAAGAAATGAAGAAGGTCAAACGGGTAAGAGCTAAAAATCAAAATGAGTGTTTTTCTTATAGCCTCTGTTTCAGAGATCATTTCACTATCCATGAATATAGGTTCACAAATAGCAATAACAAATGCTTAAATTGATTAAGGGGATAAAGGTTCTAGAATTACTCTCTTTTTTTCTCAAGATTTTTTTTCGATAGTGATGGGTGTCCGAGCTAACTAGCGGCATCTCGACTATGCCGTTGGGTACCTGCTACCTCCCACCAGAACACCTCCCACCAGAACAGGTACCGGATATCATTTAGCATTTTCTACCTGTGCAGGGATTTGAACCATGGCATTTTATGGTTTTCATTCCACTTCATTGATAGCTAGGCTACAACCTTAGGTGCTCTCAACAATTATTTAAAAGTTTCTAAAAGATATGCCACATACATAAAATCCCTTCCTTACAACAAAGAAGCCAATTTTGACTGGCAGCAATTCAAATTCTGCCACACAACATTCAGAAGGTACATAATTTCATTTTACAATGTGAAGAACCAAGTTATAGGAGATTTTGCAGACTAATTGACTAAACGACCTAGCTAAATGTGCAAATGGTTGAAATGAAATTTCAATTTGAATATGCATCAGAGTATACCAGCATATATTAGTACATGTCAAGTGAATCATGGATATCAGAATGCTAATAAAGCTTATGCACATATCTGCAAATCACAAAAAGTTTCAAGTTTAAAAATGATACTCACGACAAGACCCACATCAGCAACAACTCTCATTATCAACTGCAGGCTAACTTCCTCTCCAGCCTGGCCAATAGCTAAAACCTGCGAGAAAGTGAGACAAATCAATACATGCCAACTGCGAACATGCAGGAAGGCTGCTAATTGCTTAAGAAAGCTATAGCGTATTAAGTACAAAAACTACTACCAATATTCATACTGGGTTCTCAGCCCATTTCTTTCTGTTTACCAAGTAAGTTTACCATGGTAGCTTATCCAGATACAGTCACTTGAAAGTGCCCGCAAAACTGATACTAAGTGCAGTAGCAGCAGCATAGCATATAGCATGACAGTCTACAGGACTCCCCTAGCGGATTACATGAAACTACCACTAGAAAGCTAGTATCAGCTCAGTACATAAAATTAATTTTCCCTAAGCTCCCCATCATGCATCATAGGTTCAGACATGAAGAAAGGTTATATCAAATTCAGATGTCTCTTAAAGATTAGGCTTATACGAACCTTATCGCTGTCATCTCTCATCATATTTGTGGTTAAAGTCGTCATTTGTTTCTTTTTGTGCTCCGGAACTTCCAACAAGCTAATCTGCCACAACCACGTAGTATAGAATTAAAGATCAGGCATGCAGTTCCAAATAAGTGATACAGTATCTATTACACGCAATGAAATACTTGAAGCACCAAAGAGCACATCCGAGAAAAAGTGAAAAATTCGCTCCTTTTTTCTTTTCTCTTTTTCTTTTTCCTATGTTTGGTTGCGGACAGTGTAGAAGTAAGATACTGACTACTTAAAACAACAAAGAGAAGCATGAAATGCCAAGCATGGTAATTATATTTAAGACCCAAAGATTTCTTACCCCTCCTTGTCCTCCCCTTGCAACAAGAACTTCATCACCTGGATTAGCTAGATCTGCCAAAAACTTTCCTCTTTTATGTTTGACAACAGTGCCTGGAAAATATGGAAAAGCATGAGATGAAAACAATTGGCATCACACAGCTATATGCCTTTCAAAATACAAATATCACCATTCTTAAACAGCTCAGAGTAACCATCCATAACTCTAATTGTTGCTGGAGTTTCCCATGCGTACTAGAGCTATTACACTAGAGAGCTAGAGAAAGAACAAACCTAGTGGAACAGGAATTCGCAATGTTGGTGCAGCAAGTCCATTTTGCAGGTAAGATGTTAACACACCCATGGCATCAACATTTCCCCCACGCTTCGCCTTGTGCTTGCTCTTGTTGTGAAACTCCAACAGTGTATCTTTGCTCTCATCTGCATAAATGACAACATCGCCACCATGTCCCCCCATTGGAAGGAATAATGAGCCATCAAAGTCCCTTTTATAAGAGGGTTTCCTCTTAGTCTTTTCTCTGTCAAATTTTCCTTGTGACTTAGATGGAGCTTTAACGTTGGGCATACTAAGAACGGCACCATGCCCTCCATCTCCAGCACGAACTGTGATAACCACCTCATCAAAGTATTTGTGGGGTTCTCTTATGAATGCATCAGAAGCGGGCGAAGGAGGCGTTCTGGCTTTTGCAAGTGCACACTTTACAGTATAGCTTCTATAATTTTCATTATTGTTCCATTTTTGAGAAGCACTGTAGAAAAAGGACCAATATACATTATAGCAACAAGAACACAAAAAGAATGTATTGGAATACAAGCTAACCAATACAAACGACAGAAACAATCAAATCCATGATATCCATCCATAATGGCGAATAGTCAAACAGAATATTCATACCTCAGCAGAAGTTCATGGTATATATTAACAAAATTGAAGCATAATTTTTACTTTTTTTGACAAGAATCTCATTTATTTGCACAAAGAAGGTGCTAATATGTACAGCAAAAAAAAAGGGCAAAAAATTCCCTTTAAATATGGAGGGAATTATAAAAATTCTCAAAGGTATTCTTTACATCATGATTCAGCTTGAAGTTACAGGCTTACACCAAGAGTACAAAAGCTGCAAATCCTTAAATTATACAAAAGATAAAGCTGGAAAATTATTCTCATATGTTAACTGAAATGAAGCATAAATTGTTAACTTAGTACAATTACACAGCCCAAGTTGTAGTCTTTTAAACAAGCAACATTTATATTACACTTTTTTTAAAATCAAAATTATCAAATGTGGAATAATCCAAGATAAAGCTAAAAATCATACCTTTTTGGGAATTGTGGCAAAGGAGGGGAGAAAGTAGCAGAGAAGGAGAGCGATAAATCATTGGTAAAGTTAAGGTTCAGAAAGGAAGAAGAAGAGTGAGAGAGCATAGACGCCATAGTAGTGGTAAAATGTGTCGGGCGCCAGAATATGGAGGATAGAAGAAAGAGGATTAACTTCCGCTTTTTATTTTCGTGAGCTTCTACTTTTTCTTTTTTCCTTTCCGTAACTACTCAGTAATTTAAAAAAAGAAAAACATAAATATAGTTTGTAATTTTAGTAAGAAAATATTGTTTGGGATTAATGCAGCTTCCTTTAAGTATTGGACTGGATATATTATAATTAGGACTGTTGATATATTATAGAAAATTCCGCCTAGTTTATCAAATGCCACTGAAACTATTAAAATAGCACGAGCTAGCCAGTTTTCGGACTGGTCATTCAAAAAAAGCCAGTATTTATAAAATCATTAAAAAATAACTATTATTTTGCTGCAACACGAAACGTTCCAGCATAATATACTGAAGATCGGTGCATTTGTGTATGAACTTCCAGCATATTATGCTGGAACTCCAACATGCGGAAAGTTCCAGTATAACGTGCTCCATTCCCCAGTATATTATACTGGAGTATTTTTTTGAATTTTGAACAGTGTTTTCGTTCTGAATTATCTATACACGAAAAGTGGCTTAATTTAGATTACTTTTAAAACTGTGGCTATTTTCAAATGACCACTTGTAAATCTGGCTATTTTTGAATTTCTCCCACTGAAACTAACTCAATCCCTTCACCCTTCTATATAAATTACTATATAAGTAGTCTTAACGTACACGTTTTGCGCGTGTACCTTATTGCGATGAGTAATTTTTCAAAATTATTATATTAAAAATTGTATTTGAATTATAAAATAAGAGTTTAAGTACCTGAAATTGATGAATAAAATAAATGAATATACAGAAAAAAAATTAATTAGAATAAAATAAATGAATATACAGAAAAAAAAATTAATTAGTACCTGAAAAGATTATAATTTGTTATAATCTTGATAATAACAGTAAAACTTACAAGTCATTTACACGATTGACAGTGAAAGAGAATAAAATCTCTTAAAGTATATATTCCATGCATGTAATACCAAAAAATAATTAATTAAAATAAAGATATAATTATAATACATACTATTATATATGCTCGAAAACTTTGCTCAATTGTTTTGTTCCATCATATATGCATGAAAACTTTTTTTTAAATACTTCATAAATAAAAATTTATTTATGAAGTACTTGAGTAGGAACTTGGCTATTCTGAAGATTGGAGAATGAGTTTAAGTATCATCCTAGGTGTGCAAAGCTAGGAATCACTTGCCTAAGCTTTGCTTATGATTTGTTATTACTTGCAAGAGGTGATTTGAAGTCAATTCAAGTAATGCAGCAGAAATTTCATCAATTCACTCAGGTATCCGGGCTACAAGCAAACCTTAGCAAAAGTGAAGCATATTTTGGAGTTCCTATGGAAGATAGACAACAAATACTGCAACTTTTGGGGCTTTTTAATGGTGAACTACCTTTCAAATATCTAGGTGTGCCTCGATCTACTAAAAAAAATAAGTATACGGCAATAGTAGCCCCTTATTGATAAAATGACTACAAGGATCACTTCATGGACTGCTAAGACCTTGTCATATACAGGAAGAGTACAGTTAGTCCAAAGTGTTCTGTTTGGTATTCAGGCTTTCTGGGCATAGCTGTTTATCCTCCCAACAAAGGTGATCAAGATTGTAGAGGAACTATGTAGATCTTATATATGGTCTGGTGCAAATGAAATCACAAAGAAGGACCTACTGGCATAGGATAGAGTTTTTCTATCTAAGGCTGGAGGTGGACTTAATATTGTTAATTTGAAGTTGTGGAACAAAGCAGCTATTGCTAAAAAAATTTAGGACTAAGCTCATAAGCAAGATAAGTTGTGGATCCGATTGATTCATACATATTACATTAAGAATCAGCAGTTGAGCACAATGCTAATACCTCAGCAAGCTTGTTGGATGGTAAGAAAAATGATAAAGGCAAAGGAGCTACTGAAAGCTAGACGGTATGTGCAAACTCATAACAGAAGCTTGATCAGACAAATATACTTGCACTTGCTTGGCGATTACAATAGGGTGGAATGGAAAACTTTGATGTTTAATATTATAGCAGGACCAAAGGCAAAATCCATAATGTGGCTTATGATTCAAGGGAGATTGATGACTTGTGATAGAATAAGTAGCTGGAAGACTACTGTTGATACACAATGTGTAATGTGCAGAAAGGCAGTGGAAACCAAAGATCATTTATTTGGGCAGTGTGAATATGCTAAGGAAATTTGGAGTAAAATGTGCAGCTGGATGAAAAAACAATATCTGGGATTTATTGATTGGCAGCAGTTCCTTCAATGGTCAGTATTGTGTGCCAAAGGAAAAACTCAGCATGCTCAGGTCTTTAGAATTGTCTATGCAGAAGTTGCTTATCACATTTGGATGGAGAGATACGGACCTATTTTAGAACAAAAAAAGTAGAGTATGGGAGCAGATTGCAAAAGAAATAGCCTATGTTGTTAGTGTTAGAGTTACTCCTAGAAATAAGTCTTTTGTATATAGTCTATGTTTCTAGGTAGTAGAGTATGGAATGTATATGAAAGGATAGCAAGTTGTGTTAGCTGCGCTATAATTTTGTAATTTCTACTTGGTGATTAATATAATAAGTTAGTTACCAAAAAAAATTATTTATTCTATACGTAAATTCATAATAAAAGTAAAAAATGAGAAAAATAATATTATTTAACAAGCATTAAAAATTTATAGGGTGCTATGGAAAAATTTATATAGGTATTTTGCCACCGAAAGTTTTGAGTGCTATGAAAATAATTGAGTGACCATTTGAGTGCTTTAAAAATAATTAACTGATTTTTGTTATATGCAAATAAATATAAATTTACTAGAAAATTTCCAATAGCTGAGAAACAATACGAATGATGAACTCAAAAATGTCGTTACTCATGGAAAGTAACGAAAATCTTCTCCAAAAAAGAGAGATCGGAAATGAAACCTTGAGGAGCAATGGAAAGTCATGGAGACAGCAAACCACCAGTTAGCCACAATGTGGATCTTCTTGTGATTATTTGATGGTCAAGAGTTAGCATCACTTCGGTTTACTAACGAAAAACAACTTGTGTTGGTTGGCTCAAGTTCTATGATAGATTGTGTAAACTTATATCCTATCCAACTGGGGAAAAACTCTATTTATCTTCTTTTAATTTCTTCTTAAATTTAAGAAAATCCACTTACAGGTCAATTATTTACATCACCATCTTTTTAGAACATTTTCTTCCTGATCTAATCTTCTTCTAATGTCGAGTGCATTAGAATTTTCATGTAAACAGAGCATTTGAATAACGTATTCGTTTATTATTAGGTGTTTGCCATAATTTTCTTATCATATTTGATTTTCTTATCTCTTGAAGGAAAATGACAATATAATTACCTTAATTGGATTTTTCTTTTATAAAAGGAAATTATAAATCTTCAATATTTGGCTAGTCATTTTTCTTGTAGGAAAAGGTTTGGACTTTTATAAATTGAGGATCCTTCCTTCTCATTCAGTAGTATCCACAATATAGCCATAGGGGACTTGAGAGTCGTGTTTAGGGGGAGAACTACGGGACAAGTGTTAGTGTGTCTCTTGTGTTTGCCTCTCCGTGAAGTCGTTCTTTCGATATTTTGTATTCTCTTTTATTATAGTGGATTGCTCATCTCCATTGTGGACGTAGGTCAGTTGACCGAACCACGTTAAATGTTTGTGTCTCTTTTGATAGATTTTCCTTTTGTTGTTGGATTTATCGTCGTTCAAGGTTTGCGTTACTAGCTTCCGCATGACATCTGATTTTTTTCGGACCTAACAAGTGGTATCAGAGCGAGGTTCAAGACAGGTTCATCTTGGCGTGTTCAGTTTTAGCTGCAACATATTTGACGATGATCGTGATTTTTTGTCTGAGAAATTTGACCGGAGTGCTACGCACGTTGAGACAAACTTTTTGAATGCTATGTGAAGAAGTTGGATCAAGTTTATTTTGTTAGAAAATTCAGGCCAAGGGAAAGAATTGTTAGGTGTTTGTCATAATTTTTTTCCCATATTTGATTTTCCTATCTCTTAAAGAAAAAGGGCTATATAATTACTTTAATTGGGTTTTCCTTTTTGTAAAAGAAAATTATAAATCTCCAATATTTGGCTAGTCCTTTTTCTTGTAGGAAAAGATTTGAACTTCTATAAAATGATTATGCTTTCTTCTCATTCAGTAGCATCCACAATGTAGCCATAGAGGGCTTGAGAGTCTTGTTTAGGGGGAGAACTTTACGGGACAAGTATTAGTGTGCCACTTGTGTTTGCCTCTTCGTTAGGTTGTTCTCTCGATATTTTGTATTCTCTTTTATTATAGTGGATTGCTCATCTCCGTTGTGAATGTAGGTCAGTTGACCGAACCACATTAAATGTTTGTGTCTCTTTTGGTAGATTTCTCTTTGTTGTTGGATTTATCGTCGTTCAAGGTTTGCGTTACTATCTTCCGCATGACACATGATTTTTTCAATCCTAACATTTATGACATTTTTAAGTATAAACAAATCGCTACAACTGGTATCGTGGTATTCAGTAAAACTTAATGTCTCACAGTTGCCCTGAGACTGACTCATGAGGTCTTAAAAACTTCACAGAATCCATGATCAGCCATTCCATTTTTTGCTTTCTAAAAGCAGACAACGCGAATCCAGCTGCCAGTGGAATTCAAGATGCAGTAATTGCTCCTGTGAGTAGTGGAAACATGTTCCTAAATTGGCTCACCTAGCTCTTCATAAAGTCTTTCAAAGAAAATGGTGGATGCCCTTCCTGCAAACATTACGGTCATCAAAAGTTAGTATGGCAATCGATCAGACATCAAGAATCTTGGAACTGCTAAATTTTCAAGTGAAGCAGTTTGGAGTAAGTAGATGATCCTTGTGGAAAACTATGATTAGCGGGAGTAACACGACAAAGAAGAGTTACTTCTTGATAATTGAAGGTTACTGCCCGAGAAGTGTACTGAGGCGGGGAAAAAAAAATCAAATTTCTACCAAGATAATTGGAGGTTCCAACTGATTAGAAGCCAAATGAACCTAAAGAGCAAACAAAAATGGAACCCGGGAGGGGGTGGG
>MU722000.1:75316-92322 GCA_026770625.1 Nicotiana glauca
TTGGAATTTGCAAAGTTTTTTTTTTTTTTTTTTTTTAGAAAAGTATGATTGATTTTTAAAGCATGCTTTAATTATAATGTTCATTGGTTTAGAAATCAACTATTATGTTACTAAAATCATTGATTTTCAATTTAAAATATTGTTGTAGTTTTACCAAGACAACTGCTTTTTAATAATTTTTTCTTCTTCTACGTAACTTTTAGTTATATGATAACTTGTTCTTTCATATATTTATATTAATAAATTTATTTTTTGCTCTTTCTTTTTGCTCTTTCATATATAAATAACTGATTAAAGATTTACGTGCGGGGCATGTACATAGAGAATAGTTATTATAAAAGCATGAATAAACTGTTGGATGACAAAAATAACATTTTAATATTAAGCATAATAACTCACAATAAAAGGACATAATCGAAATTCTACACATTAGCCTTGTAATCCTATTAGTTTTAGGACATAATATTACACGTTTAGGAATCCTACATGATTACCTTTTGGAATATTATAATTATTTTCGGTCATAGATAAATAATACTACATGTTAGCATGTAAACCTAATACCATTAGGAACATGTTAGATTTTCTATTAGTTTAATTATTTTCGGGATATAGACATATTTTTAGCCATGTAATCCTATTACTTTTAGGATATACTTCTTAAAAAATTTCTATTAGTAATTTAATTTGAAAGCGTATTATATTATTCAAATCCATTTAGAAACATAAGAGCACATATTATTATAAAAGTACGAATATAATATTGATAGACCAAAATAGCCCTAAAATATTAAACATAAAAACTCATAAGGAAATGACATAATTGTAATAACTTAATTTTTTGAACTATAATAACGTCTATGTTGATATTCTTAATATTTAGTACTAACATTTTAAAATTAATACAACATTATCTATTGAATTCTTATTAAAACTATGTAGAAAGGTTTAATAAAATTAATTTTATAAGAATCCTCCATATTGGTAATATATTATCACTCTATATTATTCAATACCAAAAAAAAAAAATTAATACCAAATAGACTGCATAAAGCATTGAAATTGAGAAAAAATCTCCACGATAATATATTATATTTTGACTGCTTTCCTACTCAAATAATATTTTCTTATCATTAATTTTTCGTGTATTATAGAAAAATATGCCCAATTATTAAATAACAACTAAGCAAATTTAAGAATATATCGTGTGAGAAAAGAAAGAAAAATTGGTAAGAGTCAATATCACTAATGATTTTGCAAACATAAAGATCTAAAAGTGGAATGTCAGATCGATCTTTTTACTCTTTGAAACTAACATTTATGGTCATTAAAATTATAATTACAATTAAATATTCAAACATGAGATGAACTAATATTAAAAATCCAAATCAGCAGAAAATAAATTATATTTTATGTTAAATCAAATAATCTAATCTTTCAATTAATTAATTTAACAAGAGAATCCAACTAAATTATTTTTTAAATTCATCATATGAGTAAAATTATTTTTTAAGTTAAAAAAACCTTAGGGTACATAAATTTATTCCACAAAAAGAGTGTTAGAGATTAAAAAAATAGATCATAAACTAAAAAAGATTAGTATAATATTAAGAAGGTCATAAAATATTTGAGGAATTACAATCAAAGCTAAATCATGAACGAGAATAAGCTTTCAAGACTATATTATAAAAATTCGACTATGGTATAGCAAGATTATCCTTTGTAGATGTCTCCGGCAGAATCAAAATTATATTCTTATGTCATGCATTACTTGCAAATATCAGATCAAGAGGCATGATGTTGTTAGTAATAAGAACAAGTTGTGTACCAGCAATAATTTTATTATGAGATCCTACAACTCACTTTAGATTTGATAAACCTCTTCAAAAAACTGAATAATAATCACAAATATATCAAAGCAGGGCAGTAATACTAAATTTATAAGGAAAGCAAAAGTGATAATATGGGGTGAAGAGCTTTTGGCTAAGGTCATACGATCGAAATAATCCCCCAGAATTCTAGAGATATATTGGATATCGATGAATCGTTTGATGGAAAACTAACAGTTTGGGGGGTGATATCTGTCAAGTACGATAAGTAGTTCCAGAATTGACTAAAGCAAAAAACTATAAAAGCTAGCTTGCCAAAATTAAACTCATGACCTCACATGAAAAATTAAATGACAAGAAATATAAAAGTAATAACATATCCAACATTCGGTGACTTCTTGTTTCGTGTCGGAAACGAAGAAAAGCATCCAGTAAAAGATGATTTTGCTCTTCTAGAATACTTGGTTATCAACCTCAATGGTAATAGTAGTGCATTTAGTTAATAAGAAAAATATTTTCATCACAAGATTAAAACGCAATTTGTGCAAATTACATGATAGAAATTAAAGAGCTACCTTAGCTAATAGAAATGAATATGTTGATCAACTAAATAAAAGATCGGTTGTTAAATTAATTTTCAGTTTGACTCAGCAAAAAATGATACCAACAATTACTATAAAAAAGAATGTTTAAATACTTTAATATCAAATGGCCTTCTACCATACATATTTGTTGTCTAGTTCACTATTTCTTACGTATGTTAGTGTCACCATATATATAATAGACTAAGTTAAAATTGATCTTCCATTGCATATAAGTTGATTTTCAAAAGATATATACCTATCATGCTACTGAAAACGTAGATTCGCTAAATAGTTTATGCAATAGTACACATATGGCGTATAGAAATTTTGACAATAAAGTCATACATGTAGAACATATGATACTGGTCAATGTGCTTCTAGATACGTGTTTATCCCCAAATTCAACTCTCGTCTTCCGAAACTATAGAATATCCTTTTAAATTTGTGTGAAAATAATTTTCAGTATGTTTATGTTTTATAGTTACAATAAATAAAGCACAAGGACAAACATCTTAAATATTGGACTATATTTACCATAATATGTTTTCTTACACGAATAACTATATGCTGCACTTTCAAGAGAGATATCAATATCGATGATAAGAGTTCTTGTTATGGCAAAGTAACAAAAGCATTATAAGGAAACATATACTAAAAAATACCGTATATAAAGAAGTGTTCGTTAATATACCATCACATTAGATACATTTAAACTACAATACATTATTATCTACTTAACATGACTAAAATTGATCATTTATATAAGTTTTGATGATATCCTTTCATTTTGAATTCACATTTTATGATAATGTAATAATATTTTTCGTCATTTAGATGATAGTTGTAGTATTATACATAAAATTTCTCTCATTAATTAAATTTTATAGTTCCTTCATATAAATAAATATTTAAGTCATCATGTACCATTTTTAACGTGCAGCGCACGTTTATAGATACTAGCATGTATAAACGTATATAATTTATGTATATGGCCAGAAAAAGTAAACAAGAATATGGCTGGCTATTTATGTAAAGATTTCAATTTTGACTAAAATTATAATAAATATTACTCCCTTTGGTTCATAATAAGTGACATTTTTGCCTTTGGCATACCCCTTAAGAAAATATTAACTCCTAGGAAAAAAATATTTTGACTAAATTACCGATAATTAAAATTTGGAGAGTATTAACTTGACACATTGGAGTATGTTAAATAAAGGCAAATTTTGAAAAAACAAAGTTAATTCCTTCTTGATTATGTAAAAGGTCACTTATTTTTTTGACCAAAATAAAAGTTACATATTATGGACTAGAGTGAGTAGATATGAACCTATTAATCAATAAGCGGTTGTTTACTCACGGACACCTAAGCCTTCTATCGTTAAATATATAACAAGTTCAATTTTAAGATTCTTAAATACTTAACCATAGAGCTAAAATCCTAAATTCCGTTTATCCAGTTTTCCCTTATAGAAATATTCATCGTTATTTTTCGCTTAAATATGCTCTTTTTACTAATGATTTTCGATCGTCGAAAAATTAGTCAAGTTGAGTAGCTTTTGATTGTTCCGAAGTATAATTGGACCTTTTCAATTGTTTAAGGACATGTTTCAAATTATTGCAGATGTATATATAAAGCAATTTGATTTGGGAGTAAAGTTGGATATTTTATTTGTTTACGTAGCTCTCACTCTCAGAACTAAATTAGATAATCATTAGAGGAAAGGGCAAATACGCGACGAATTTACTGGTGGAAAACTTATGAACGGAAACAAATACTTATGACGACATAAATGTAAGATAATCAAAATTGTTATAAAACAATAAAAGAAGAAGAAGAATATTGCAGAGAAAAGTAAAGGGAGAGAATTCTTATTGATTTGAGATGAATTACAATGGAATAGAACCCTTTATTTATAGGGAGAGGGTGACTTAGCCACCAAGTAATAAATCCTAGAATATCTCTAAATATTGACATTCACCTTAAATAGAATCCTATTTATAACACTCCCCCTTAAATGTCTATTCAATAAATAATGTGTCTCGTTAAAACTTTAACTAAAATAAAACCCAATGGGAAAAAAATTCTAGAAAAGGAAAAAGAGTACACATGTCTAATGTAACGACCTGGTCCTTTGTTCTGAGAGTTATAACACTATTTTCCCTCATCTATGCTTGTTTATATGTTGTTCAACTGTGTTGAGTTCTATCGAGTTGGTAGGTTTGGGTTCAGAGTAGTTTTGGAGTGAAATGAATACTTAGTCTCTTAGTTAGAAAGCTAAGTTAGAAAAAGACAATCGGAAGTTGACTTATGAGTAAACGAATTTGGATTTGGATTTTTTTATGATTTTATTAGCTTCATTGGGTGATTTTAGACATAGGAGTGTGTCCGAAATATAATTCGGAGGTCCGTGGTAGAATTAGGCTTGAATTGGCGAAAGTTGGAAGTTTAGAAATTCTTAGGCTTGAATTTGAGGTTGATTTGGTGTTATTTTAGGTGTTTTGGAGATTCGACTAAGTTCGGGTAGTGATATATGATTTGTTGAAATTAGTAGTTGAGGTCTCGTGGGACTCGGGTGAGTATATCATATTGAACAAATGACCTCCGATTTCATTTTTTATTGAAGCATTAGATCCGTATTGTAATTACGGACCCGTAACAAAAAGAATCTTCGAATTTGGACAGCGTATGAAGATTTTATGGTTATTTTACTAAAAATTAGGTTGTCAGATTTTTCAGTTTAATTACGAAATTGCCACTGACTGCGTATTTAAAAATCTGCACTATTTGCAAATATTAAAACCTACATATCTCATTCATTATAAGGTCAAATTGAGTGATTCAAAAGCCCAACTTGATTAGAATTTCACAAGGAATCTATTGGAGGTATAAAATATGAGTTTCGGGGATCGTTTGGCACGAGAAACGAGACAGAATAGCTGGCAAAAAAAATATAAAACTAGGGTTTGCTCATTCGGTCATATTTTGAATTGGGGAGCTCGAATTTGGGAGATTTTGGAGGCGATATACACCATATGGATTGGGGTAAGGTTTCTCTACTCGGTTTTGATTATATTTCATGAATCCATCTTCGTTTTTGAGATTTGATTGATGATTTCAAAGTGAAATTGAGTGAGTTAGGGTTTGAGTTTTGGAGAATTTTAAGTGAGGATTTGAGGGACCAAACGGAGTCCGATTTTGATAAATTTTATATGGTTAGACTCGGGAGAGGACGAGGATATTATTCTGCTATTTTTGACCGATTCCGAGATGTGGGCCCGGGGGCCGGATTTTGGCCGATTTCGGATTTTTGGTATATTTTGTAGTTTTTATTGTGGAATTTGATTCTTTAGCACATGTTGATGGTATTAATCTGATTATAGTTAGATTCAGATATTTTGGAGACCGATTACAGAGACGAGGGCATCCCGCAGTAGGATTTTACGCTGTTGAGGTAAGTAACAGTTTTAACTCTGACTTTGAGGGTATAAAGCCGGAGAAAGTAATATCATGTGATTGTTTGGTGGTGATAATCATGCTAGTGACGGGCGTGTGGGTGTGCACCGTGAGGGATTGAAATTTGGTCCGTCCCGTGAGGCTGTGAGGCCTAATGGCTATTATCTGTGGTTATGTGTTTACTTATTGTTGAAATTATTTGCCTTCATGTTAGAGATCATGCTTAGGCTTCATGCATGCTCACATTATTTGTACTCAGTCATAGAAATTATTGTACATGTTTACCTCAGTCTCTATTAATTGCTAATATGATGTGATGTGGGCTGTGTCCCCTTATTTATTGATGATGGTGAGGCTAGTGAGGTACATGATTGAGTGAGAATGAGGGCCTGGTTATGAGGATATTAATACCATAGCGCGTGAGTTGTTCGCGCAGCGCGTGAGTTGACCGTGCGGATCCAGGTATTTATATCATAGCGCGTAAGTTGTCCGCGTAGCCCGTGAGTTGACCGTACGGATCCAGGTATTGATATGATGGCCTGGTTGTGAGGATATTAATATCATATCGCGTGAGTTGTCCGCATAGTACGTTAGTTAACCGTGCGGGTCCAGGTATTGATACCATAGCGCATGAATTTTCCGCGTAGCACGTGAGTTGACCGTGCAGATCCAAGTATTGATATGATGGCACGTGAGTTGTTCGTGCTTAGCGTTTGGGCTTTGGGAGCCCCTCCGGAGTCTGTACACACCCCCAGTAAGTGCAGAGGGTTGAGTGTTTTGAGTGTGTTGAGTGTTGAGTGTGAGTGCTGAGTGATGGAGTGACATTGATGTGAGGTTGCATTTACTTTTGTTGTTGTTGTTGCATTTACCTGTTAACTTGTTTGTGGTATTTGTTGCTTTTATGGAATTTACCTGTTTATTCATGTTTATTGTAAATTATGAAAATAAATAATTGGACAATTTTTCTTAGCGCGTCACTACTGCTCAGTTCCTTAGTTATTTCTGTTACTACTGAGGTGGTTGTACTCATACTGCACCCTACTCATACTGCACCCTGCACTTTATGTGCAGATCCAGGCGAGTTAGAGCGTTGCGATTGTTGAGTTCAGGCCGGCTATCTGTGGAGATTGTAAGATAGCTGCTATGTCCGCATGACCTTGTTACTCCTTTTGTCATTTCTTCTTTGGACAATTAGACAGTTTATATATCTCGGTTCATAATTTTAGACGCTCGTGACTTAGTGACACCTCGATGTTTGGGACTCGTTTCCGTATTTTATATTATTTATATTTAGAGTTGGTTTAGTTTATCAGGAATTAAATTATTGGAAATATTTTATTAAATTCTTATAATCAAATTAGTAGTAATGTTTTGGAATAGGCTTGTCTTGTAACACCATAGGCGCCATCACGACCAAGGTTAGATTTTGGGTTGTGACATCTAATAATATGCCTTTTGGTTGCCTCGTTAAAAACCTTACAAGGAAAACTCAATGGGACAAAACCCTGTAAGGGAAAAGAGTGCAACGCGCATTAACTCCCCCTGATGAGAGCATCAATTCACATCCTCGAGCCTTCGCATCCCAATCTTGTGCACTAGCTTCTTGAAGGGTGACGTCGGCAAAGATTTGGTGAATAAATCCGCCATATTAACTCCAATGAATATGTTGCACCTTGAAAATCCTAGCTATCACATTATCATGCTTATAGTTATAGCTAGATACCTTTGTGCACAAATTGCACTTAGGATGTGGTCATTTGTGACCAAAAAATTCTCCAAGAATGGCATATGCTATCAGCATTTTAAATGGTTCATAGATCGCCATATAAGTATAGTCAATAAGCCATATAAATAGAGTTTAGATTACATCAAGTTTTCATGTCGTTCCAGACATATAAGATACATAAAGGTGATAACACACACCATTGACTTTATACTTTTAAGTATTTGAGCTGCAAGTCCAAAACTACTTGTCTTTCCAACAAAACCAAATTCAATTTGAATTGTTTTTCCAGACTTAATATCCTCATATATATTTAGTGTTATAATTAGTGTCGTCGACAAACATTTTATATCGGCTCCAACCTCCTTATTTTTTATAAAGACATAACATAGAGATCTCTTCATTTATATATTCAGTTACCTGAATCTCTCATGAGATATTATGAAGTGTTATATCATGTGATCTTCTAGATCACGCCTCCTTTATTATAATCATTTTGATCATTTGCTCGTCTGCTTTATCAAGAAGTTTATTTGAAACCGATTTGTCTATATGCTTTAAGCGTACCATAGACTTTGTCCTTCTAGGACTTAATAGGATCATTTGCAATAAGAATATAGTTACTTTCTTTGGGCCAGCAAATGTGTCTGGCATGTTTTGCAATATATTGCAGATGAATTATCTTTTTATGAACTTCAGGTTCATATTATCTTATTCGAGGATCTAGATGAACAAATGATAATTCATTCCATGTAACTTTTTCTCAACTGTTTATCATGTCTCCCCCTCATATTAGAAAAACTAACTTGTTTCCTCAACTTTGAGAACTCATCTTTGTGTGTTATGGTGTTAATCAAAATATATACTGCACATCAATAATAATAAGATGGAATTATTTGGTTCCATTCCCTAAACCACTTGGGATGGGAGAAAATAATATGCTTTCGTATATAACCTATATCAAACTGATATATATAACTTTGTTCTCATAAGCAATAGTTTAGCTATTAAGTGAAGGCACTCAATAAATCATTTTGCTAAATCAACTGTGATGTAAACTGTCACAACCCAAAATTCACTCAAGGGTCGTGGTGGCGTCGGACACCACCGTCAGGCAAACCAACCAATTTACTTAATTAAATTCTCGTTTTATTACTCTTGAAAGCTATGATTTTCCTCCATTTATAAAAATAAAAAGGTAATCGCTTCAATTCAAATTAAACGAAAAGCAATTAATACGAAATACTTCAAACCATCTCAGAACCCGGTGTCATAAGTGCTTGAGCATTTACTACGAAGGAAATAAAATACAACATCCGTCTGAAATACAATAGACAGAAATGTAAATACAATATACTGAAAAGGGACTACACTAGCTGCGGGCCGCCTCGAATAATGCACACCTAGTCCCAGAATTATCCGTGCTGCTACGCCCAGTAAGCCACTAATAACACATGAGCATGTGCAACAAAAATACACAGAAGTGTAGTATGAGTACAAAAAATAACGTGTACTTAGTAAGTATCTCGTCTAATTTCGAAGAAGTAGAGACGAGAGGTCGACTTCGACACTTACTAAGGGTCCAATAATGTGATGTCAATAATACATGAAATCGTGTACTTTTATAAACATGATTTTTAATCCAATAGAAGGAAACAAGTAAATAATTATTTCTTTTATAGGAAATTTCCAAAATTCCTTTTCATTATTTATCCAAATATTCTCAAGCCATGAAGAGGCAGTAACAACTTTAATAAGTTCAAGGCAGCAATACAAGCATGCGCAAATCATGCCGAGGCGTACGACCCGCTCCAACAGAAAATAAATTGTGCACTGCCGAGGGTCGAACGGTGCGAACCATAGATGCATCTATTACCCCGCTCGCGAATCATGCATGCGATGCGGTCAAATATAAATAAACACAATAATCAGTCAATCAAGAATTTATTAGGGAGCAATCACCCAAGAAAATCTAATTCTCTTTTAAAAATTCAATAAAATGAAGTTTAATCTTTTTAGAAATTCATGTACTAATTCGATGTGGTTTAAGCAATTCAAGCTATCAATAGGTTCACAATTAATCCAAGTACAACATGCTTTTGGGTCCTAACTACCCGGACAATAGCATAATAGTAGCTACGCACGGACTCTCGTCACCTTGTGCGTACGTAGCCCCCACAATTAGGAGCACATAACCAATTATTTCACCTATGAGGAAAATTCCCTCTTACAAGGTTAGAAAGGAGACTCACCTTGCTCCGAAGATCCATAACCGACATTCTACGCCCTTCCGAAGACTCTAATTGATGCACAACGCTCCAAAACTAGCCAAAATGACACCTATCCATTAATATATACTCAATTATTCATTACAACCCAATTTATAACAATTCCTAACTTCGATCGAAAAGTTAACAAAAATGCCCTCGGGCCCACGTGCCCGGATTTCCAAAATTTTCGAATATTAAGTTTACCTATAGCCTCACGAACTCAAATATATAATTTCCTCTTAATTCCATACATAAAATCATGGTCGAAATTCAAGAATACTAATTTTCTAGGTTTTCCCTCAAACCCTCAATTTCTACCAATTTACATGCTAAAATCCATACAAAATCAATATATTTATCTCAAGATAGGTAGGGTTAGTTTACCTTATCATTGATGATGAAAAACCCCACTTGAAGCTCTCCAAAATCGCCCATACCAAGAGAAAAATGGCCAAATCTCGAATTTAAAACAACCCTCTGCCTCCAGCTCTTTCCGCACCTGCGGTCCTAAGACCGCTTCTACGGTTCTGCAGGTGCGGTTCAAATACCGCTTCTGCGGTTCCTCACCAGGCCACCCTTTTCCGCTTCTGCGCCTTCTCTACTGCAGGTGAGGTCCCGCATCTCCGAAAAATGACCGCATTTGCGGTCCCTTCACCGACAGCCCAGAACCGCATCTACGGTTCAATTCCTCGCTTCTGTGGGGCCGCTTCTGTGGTGAACCCTCCGCAGAAGCGGTTATACCAACAACCAGACCCCTTCAGCTATCCAAAATTCCAAATTTCGATATGTTAATCACCCGAAATCCATCCGAGGCCCCCGGAACCCCAACCAATCATACCAACTAGTCCCAAAACACATTACGGACTTGCTCGAAGCCTCAAATCATATCAAACAATGCTAAAACCACGAATCAACCTCCAATCCAAGCTTTATGAACTTTAGAATTTCAAACTTCTATTTTCGATGTTAAAACCTAACAAATTACGTCCGATTGACTTTAAATTTTGCACGCAAGTCATATTTGACATTAGGGACCTACTCTAACTTCCGGAATCGGATTTCGACCCCGATATCAAAAAGTCCACTTCTGGTCAAACTTCTCAAAAACCTTCAAATTTCTATCTTTAGCCAAATGACTCCAAAATGACCTACGGACCTCCGAATTCACTTCCGATCGCGCTCCCAACTCCAGAATCACCATACGGAGCTATTCACATACTCGGATCCCAAACGGACATCAATAACACTGAAATGCACTTCAAGCCAAACTTATGAAATTTCTTCTAAAATGTTAACTTCCACAATAGGTGCCAAAACGCTCCTGAGTTATCCAAAACCCGAACCGGGCATACGCCCAAGTCTGAAATCATCATACGAACCTGCTGGAACCTTTAGATCCCGATTCCGAGGTCATTTACTTAAAAATCTAACCCTGTCAATTCTTACAACTTAAAGCTTCTGAAATGAAAATTCTCTTTCCGAATCAACTCCGAATTTCCCGAAATTCAATTCTGACCACGCATACAAGTAATATTTCCTGAAATGAAGTTGCTCATGGCCTCAAACTGATGAACGATACGCTAGGGCTCAAAACGACCGGTCGGATCGTTACATTCTCTCCCACTTAAACATATGTTCGTCCTCGAATATGCTAAGAACTGCGCTGGAGTTATCCGAAATCACTGTTTAACACCTCGAGCACCTACCCATGCTACCATGACTCAACTGGGCACCCTAACCCGATCAATCTGAAGATATCCTTTTTTTCTTAAGCAAATAAGCCTTAGATCCCAATTCCAACATCCGGAATTCTTTGCCAAGACTGTTTCCAACATACGATCACCATGTCTACCGCTACAGTCTGTACCCCAAATAGGACTGCATACTTTTGCTAAATTTACACCTTGCACCACTTTACTCAAGGACCATAATAACATTCTCTGATCAAATTAGTCGAAATTCCCCGAATCTGATGCTCCCAATGCACCTCATGATAAGTATATGTCTTATTCTAACTCTTACAATACCGCCACGACGAAAGAGATGTGTAGAAATTTATAACTGACTGTCGAATCAACAAATCATTGGGTCTATACTCCTAGCAAGATCCATCACCTCATTCTGAACCAATTAATGGTCTTTGATCCTTAGTATACTTCATATATTCAGATTGCACTGATCCTAAGTCCAATGATCTCGTCTCACCAGGTACGAACTGCTCAGGCAATAAGCCACCCCAAACACGGTCAAAAGTCTCACATGATGCCGCAATGTGCCAATAGGCTACCAACTCAAATGCGATACATAAGGAAAATGAACTCTGGAAGGGACTACTCAAATCACGCAACTAATATGAACTTTCCTAAGAAAATGGAGAAACAAAACACATAGAATAGAATATAAGGGACTGTAGTTATTATTACATTATTGCGGCGTGCAACCGATCCGCACATAAAACTCACATAAGGAGATACACATCGAGCTGAATTGCTTATTACAACAAGATACCGAATATCGGTGACAAGCACGCTAAGTGCATAATACCATCCCTGGGGGAGACATATAGTGCCATAGGCTACAAAACTCAAGCACAACCGAGGTGCGACATACGATCCGAATCTCGAGAGCCCTCCTGCTCACATAACATCATCTCTACGCGGAACCTCAACATATAAGACATTTACCGTGCCGTCTCACAACTCACACGATGCAATACATCACTGCATGAAACTGCTAACTAAGAAATAACATCCTGACTACTCCTCTATAAGGAGCGCATTACTGAAATGAATAAGTTTGGCCTGATATAGAGCCCATATTCACATTTGAATCCATCCACCGACTTCAAGCTAATTCTGGTCGCACTGACTAGGCTAATAACCTTTCCAAGGTCCATAATAACTCTCCTTTCTTTCATAATGCATAAGAACAACCATCATAACCGGAGAAATCCTCCATAATCCATTACTTAATAGACTGAGCGCCCTCCAGGCATATATTCTCAAATCAACGATATTATCACAACCTTCATACTTGGTTTAAGTCTTTAATCAATCAAGTGACTACCTGCCACACTTATACAATCTTCATGTGGGACACACTCCCACAACCTACAATAACAATTAAGTGGGTCGTACCTCCAAACCACCGGTCGCACTAACGCTGAAAAACGAGCAAGAATCATTAGCCAGGATGCAAAGCCCTTTTTACACAACACCGATCTCAGGTGACGCTGAAGACAATACCAACTTACCTTAAACATCAAAACTCCTTTCTTGCTCATCCGAGCTCGTGACATCCCTGTCAATACCGAACTGTTGCCTTGATCTCCACCTCAAATTTCATACCACTCACTGCACCCAACATGCCAACATACGATAGAACACGCTTTCCATCATAGCTTCAGAACCACTATTAGGTTAACACTTCATCATATAAAACTTTCCACTTAACTCACTTTAGGAGAACCATAACAACACACATGTGAATCCTCATGGCCGTAGAATATGCAAATCTCTAAGTAGTGGTCTAACCCACCATAACCCTTTCTGGGATCCGTCTACACGTAACAGGCCATAGCAGTGGAATACCTCTGAATAACATCAATTACGGCGACCGACAAGCCTCACACGTACTGCCAAAAATCACTTGCATAACTTAATCACGCTGAAAGAACTTATCACTACCAGTAACATACCACTTCGACTATGGCTAACCAATCCCTCTTCTTTCAATTTATCCTTGACTGTCATAGAAACAATGATAACTCCATTCAACACTTAACACACTCCATCCGCACTCATCCCGAATGACCCTGAATCACGCGACCATGCTATCTCAAATCCCACGAACTATTTCGTACATCCCAATTGCTACATCGCAAGCCTAAACATCATAGAACATTCTGTGTCACTTCTCATAGGTTGCTATCAAGCTTGGCTCTTAACCGTACCTATAAGCTTGAAATCACTAGGCACCACACTTTATCCTTTTGAATCTAATAGAACCGTTGTTGAGAGCCACCCGTTCTGACTTGGCCCCAAATATAATAAACTCCATGAATCTTCTATCACGTGAATACCCTCTCAACGAAGCACCCGGCTGAATCACTTCCCTTGGAACCCGCATCAATACAAAGCACGAATCCTGAATCCTTTCTAAATCTGAACATGAGCCAATAAGGCCACCCATAACACACCTTTAACAATCCCTTTGCTCAAATTACCACCTAAGCTCTTTTCCCGTGGCTGAAATAACCCATCAACATGCTAAAAACCAGAAACTTCATAAGTAGTTAACCATGCAACCCAATCATAGGCAGTGAGGCTCTCCCACTTATCTCGAAGCCACCATTACACAACTCTGGGGTTCACCAGGATTCTTAATCTCTTATTGACATAACCTTGCGCAATCAACCGCCAAAATTCTCGATATCTTACTGTAGAAACCCACCTTTTTATACTATGAATCATCAACAACATTCACACGACTGATCTCTTTGTTGTATAACCATAGAATTCTTCGGAAAAGCCTCGCCAACCACGCGACCGCTAGCCTGCTCACAGGAAATAACCCACTTGTGGAAATCACTCCCCGACATCCTCCAACACTACTGCACAGTGTATAATTTCTATGACATTAATAACCCATCTCGAGTTTGAGCTCACTCTCTAGCTGCAAAAGTCCATTCATCCCTCGTGGACATCAGTTAGATGTGCGACACCATCCCTCCGATTCGAAGTTATATTGCATCCTTCTTCATTCAAGCAGCTCCTTCCCGTTATATCAAATCTCCTACCGCATAATAGCCCATACTTCAAATTAAATCCGTAGACCTCAATCACCAAATCATTAAAATTCGCAAGTCATCCCAAAATCTCCTTAAGGCGCATATTCATCTTACCCCAATGCCCATATGCAACTCTGCCACTCTCCTACTTTGGCGGAACTTATCCTTATAATCGACTACTTGACCCTTGGCCTCTTATACTAGGCCTTCTAGAAATTTTTGCCACCGCCTGACACTTCCCACATGTCTTTCCTCATATTTTACTGCTCAGTTGCTGCCTTAAATCAAATCTATCTTCGTGGCATTTGAACCCACAATTGCTGCTAACTTTATGCCTTTCGAAAGATCATCTTTCTCATACCGTCGTATTAGAAACACTGATTCAATCCTGAACTGTCGTACCCTGTGATATCTGACAACCGCATTTTTTAATACTATTTCACCATAGCTTGCCCCTAAGGTGAATTGCAGAATATCATAATATCGACAAACTTAGTACGTTCAATTAGGGCAAAGATACCCCATCATAGAAGAAAGCTCCACCATGCTTGCAATTACCAAGTCTCATTACTCCACCAGCCCACATCTGACCATTCTTAGTCCGATTGCCTTTCCCCTACCAGGAATAAAATATTGAATCTCTAGATTATGCACTGAGTAGACCTCCCTTAAAGTCATTCACTGCCCCGATACGTAGGCAAACATCCTACCATCATATCGCTACTGCGGAACAATCGTTCATAAGCATCATGGCGACTTGTGCCTAGCCTCAGAGCTCTCAAAAGTACCGCTACTGAGCTGAAACAACAGAATATCCTTCCATAAGGCGACGATAATAGCCCAGACAACTATACCGGGAGAAACACTCCGCACTGCATCGGTCGAACCATAACAACTCTTCAATTTTCGATTTATAAGATGTGGTTCGTGTCGCGTAAGATTGAGTAGGAATGAATTAAAGGCATACGCCTCCAAGGATCAAATCGCACGATAAGGAATCAAGAAGGGAAGTACTCATAACAGTCCTGCAGCCTCCCGAGGATAAGTACAGACATCTCCGTACTGATCCGCGAGACTCTACTAGACTTGCTTATGACTCGTGAGACCCTAGGAACCTAGTTCTTTGATACCATGTTGTTACGACCCAAAATCCACTAAAGGGTCGTGGTGGCGCCGGACACCACCATCAGGCAAACCAACCAATTTACTTAATTAAATTCTCATTTTAATACTCTTGAAATCTATGATTTTCCTCCATTTTTAGAAATAAAAAGGTAATCGCTTAATTTCAAATTAAATGATAAGCAATTAATACGAAATACTTTAAACCATCCCAGAACCCGGTGTCCCAGGTGCATGAGCATTTACTATGAAGGAAATAAAATACAACATCCGTCCGAAATACAGTGGACAGAAATGTAAATACAATATACTGGAAAGGGACTACACTAGCTGCGGGCCACCTCGAATAATGCAACTCACCTAGTCCCAGAATCATCCGTGCTGCTATGCCCAGTAGGCTACTAATAACACATGGGCCTATGCAACAAAAATGCACAAAAGTGTAGTATGAGTACAAAAAATAACGTGTACTTAGTAAGTATCCCGTCTAATCTCGAAAAAATAGAGACGAGAGGTTGACTTCGACACTTACTAAGGTCCAATAATGTGATGTCAATAATACATGAAATCATGGACTTTTATAAACATGATTTTTAATCCAATAGAAGGAAACAAGTAAACAGTTATTTCTTTTATATGAAATTTTCAAAATTCCTTTTCATTATTTATCCAAATATTCTCAAGCCATGAAGAGGCAGTAACAACTTTAATAAGTTCAAGGCAACAATACAAGTACGCGCAAATCATGCCGAGGCGTACGACCCGCTCCAACAAAAAATAAATTGTGCACTGCCGATGGTCGAACTGTGCGAACCATAGATGCATCTATTACCCCACTCGCGAATCATACATGCGATGCGATTAAATATAAATAAACACAACAATCAGTCAATCAAGAATTTATTAGGGAGCAATCATCCCAAGAAAATCGAATTCTCTTTTAAAAATTCAAGAAAATGAAGTTTAATCTTTTTAGAAATTTATTTACTAATTCGATGTGGTTTAAACAATTCAAGCTATCAATAGGTTCACAATTAATCCAATTATAGTATGCTTTTGGGTCCTAACTACCCGGACAATAGCATAATAGTAGCTACGCACAGACTCTCGTCACCTCGTGCATACGTAGCCCCCACAATTAGGAGTTATTTCCTAAATATGACCTGATGGTTGGACAAAAGATCGGGTGTTGTTCGTGGGATTAGTTTGGGGTTGGTTTTGAGGTTGAACAG
>MU722004.1:12990-23929 GCA_026770625.1 Nicotiana glauca
ATATATATATATATATATATATATATATATATATATATACACACACACATACAACAAGGAAGTACAAGAAACAACCAGTCAATGTGGGAAGGGAACATGCTGTGGGGAGGTAACAATATTAAATAGAGATACTGAATAATAAAGAGCCAATAAGGTCATAACATCAACAAGTATCAAAAGAAATCAATATTTGCACGGCATTAACCTTCGTGCTTTTACTCTCTTCCTCACCCAAACAACATAAAATAAAGCTGTGCACGGCATCACCCTTCGTGCTTTTACTCTCTTTCATCATAATATAATCAATAGATATCAGTACGGAATGGGACATCGTACGACACGGCATCACCCTTCGTGTTTTATACTTTTGCCTCACAATAACAAACAATGCACGGCATCACCCTTCGTGCTTTACCGCTCTTCCTCACCCAAGCAACAATCACAGTTAAGGGGGAAGGAAATAAGCTGGATAATATAAATAGGGGTCCAATAAGGGCTCAATAATATACAATAAAATTTCCAGCAAGGAATATATCAACAATTCTACAAATATTTTGGCGAAGGAATAATTCAATGATTCTTTCTTTTTCTTTCATTATTACTCAGTAATTCATTTATAATTTGAGCCAACGCTCCTCAAATATTAAATATCACAATTTCCTTCACATACTCTTCACAATATATAGAAATCATCATTTAGACATGGAGGATATATCATAATCCAAATATTCGTATTATAAAGACTCACGGTCATACTAGACACCAATGTATAGATACTCGTCACCATGCCTATACATCGTACTCGACAATTAGCAAATAGCAATTAAGACTCAACTCCTATTCCCTCAAGCTAAGGTTAGACCAAACACTTACCTCGAAGTTCTATGGCCAACTCAATCCTTAAGTACCGCTTTTCCTTTCAAATTTGGTTCCAATCCAATTTTATCTATACACAATTTACTTAATATCATCAATAAATACTACATGAATGAATTTGAATGCATAAAAATAAATTTCCTAAAGTTTCGCTCAAAAAGTCCAAAATGCCCCCGGGCCCACGTGGTCAAACCCGAGGTTCGAACCAAAACTCGATCATCCATTCCCCCGCGAACGTATATATGCAATTTGTTTTAAAATCGAACCTCAAATTGAGGTCCAAATCCTTAATTTTTGAAAAACCTAGGTTCTACCCAAAATTTTAATTTCCTCCATGAAAATCAGTGATTTTAAGTTGGAAAACATGTTAAATGATGTAAATGATTGAAGGAATTAAGTAAAAATCGACTTACAAATAATTGGGAAGAAGTGTTGTCCTTGAAAAATCGCCTATGGGGTTTGGATCTTGGAAAAATGGTAAAAATGGTGGAAATTCGACTAAGTATGAAAAATACAGGTTGCAGATATGGGAATTGCGAACAAGGTTTGGGAATTGCGAACTGGGAATTGCAAACAAAGTTTGGGAAATGCAAACAAGCCTGGGAATTGCGAGAAAAGTTTGGGAAATGCGAACCTGGTAATTGCGAACAAAGTTTGGGAAACGCGAACAAGCCTGGGAATTGCGAGAAAAGTTTGGGAAATGCGAAGCCTGGTAATTGCGAACAATGTTCGGAAATGTGAAGCCTGGAAATTGCGAACAATGTTCGGAAAATGCGAAAAATTTTGGGAATTGCGAGAAAACTTTGGGAAATGCGAAGCCTGCAGGCCTGCAATTCCTTAAGTCCAAAATTTCACCTCGTGGCCTATCCAAAACTCACCCGAGCCCTCGGAGCTCCAAACTAAACATACACACAGCCTCAAAAATATCCTACGGACTTATCCGTGCGATCAAATCGCCAAAACAACATCATATACATCAAATTAAGCTTCAAAATCCATAATTTCTTCCAAATTTCATAAAACATTAAATTTTCCATTTTAAGTCCGAAACACGTCAAACAACGTCCGTTTTCAACCAAATTTTGCAAAAAGCGCTTAAATCACATATAAGACCTGTACCGGGCACCGGAACCAAAATACGGGCCCGATACCATTACTTTCTAATCAATTTTTATTTCTAATTTCCTTAAATATTTTCAGAAAATAATTTCACCTAAAAATTTATTTCTCGGGCTTAGGACCTCAGAATTTGATTCCGGGCATACGCCCAAGTTCCATATTTTTCTACGGACCCTCCGAGACCGTCAAATCACGGGTCCGGGTCCGTTTACCCAAAATATTGACTGAAGTCAAATTTATTCATTTTAATATCAAAAATTTGTATTTTCACAAAGAATTCATATTTAAGCTTTCCGGCTACGCGCCTGGATTACGCACGCAATTCGAGGCGACTATAAATAAGCTTTTTAAGGCCTCGGAAGCATGGGATGTGTAAGAAAATAAGTGATGACCCTTTTGGTCGTCACAAAACTTTTTGTGAAAAATTATGTTTCATTCTCTGGTTATATACAAATACATGTACAAATATAAATCCTACAATATACTATTATTAGGTATAGCTTATCCCAATATTCATAATCATTATACTTTTTAACTCAACATCAAATTTTAGAAAACTATCGAATGAGACATAATAATTTCACATAAGATATACAAAGTTTAATAATATTTATATAGTTTTTGAAAGTGTTATATTACCGGTATAAGGTACACGTGCCCTTAGCAAAATATCATTCGTCTATTTTACCCTTTAAAAATAGTGTGTATATTGGACAAATTAGTTATTTATGATATTTTTCTAATATTTAGGAATACTCATTTACTTATTTTTCAAATATTTAGGAATAATCATTGGTTATTTGATAAAATAAATATTTAATTATTTTCTCTAATATTTAGATATTTTCTTATTTAAACTATGTAAGAACTCCTAATATTTAAAAATTAAAAATTGAGTAAAAATTTGACATATAAATACTTTCCTTATGTGAATGGTGTATTTTTTTTTTTTTGGTAGGAAAGATAGTTCATATTATATAAACTTAAAGTAGTACTAACACACCGAGTTAGTTAATGCATAAGAGGCATCAGTTTACAAAAGTCTCCTAGACTAGAGTCATGTGAATGGTGTATCAATATTACGAAAGGTTTTCTTACAAATATTTACTGTGATAACATAAGCAAAGATACAAACTTTCAGTCAAGCACTCAGGCATCCTAGCTTCCCTTTTCCAACTAAATATGTCAATAAATTTTTCTTCTTTATAGAATGTATAGACTAATGATTAATCACAACATCTTGTCACGACCCAGATTTTCCACCATCGGGAGTCATGATGGCGCCTACTATCGGAGCTAAGTCAAGCCAACCCTTTTAAACATTTCCCAGTTTCCACCTCAATAAGAACAATATAAATATGACGAGTCATTTAAATAAAAGCGGAAGTCTTTAAAAACATAGATAACTAAAAACCCAAAATGCAGAAGTTTAACATTTCTCTACCCAAGACTGGTATCGCTATCTCACGAACTACTAAAGAGTGCTACAAACAAGTCTGAATAGAAATACATAAATGTCTGTATCGGTACAATGAAAACAAACTGAAAACATAGAAAGGGACTCCGGCCTGCGAACGCCAGCTAGGCTACCTCGTAAGTCCCTAGACTGAAGTCAGCTCCCGATCAATATCCTACTGCTGTGGTCCAAAAGCTGCTCCGGTACCGTGATATGTGCAAAAGAGCACAGAAGTGTAGCATCAGCACAACCGACCCCATGTGCTGGTAAGTGCCTGGCCTACCCCCAGCGAAGTAGTGACGGGGCTAGACAGGACTACCAAACCAACTTGTGCAGTTCAATATATATATCTATGCGATAAAAGGAAAGGATATGGAAATTAAACAGTTAAGAGGGAGGGGAACATACTATGGGGAAAATACAGTCCGGATATAAGGCCAACAATTTAAGTAAGAAACAGGACAATATCAATAATTAATGAGAACAAAAAAAATTCAATAGTTGCACGGCATCAACCTTCGTGCTTTTACTCTCATCCTCACCAAAAGCAATCAAGTAAAGTGCACGGCATCAACCTTTGTGCTTTCCCTCTCATACTCTCAAATCATGGCACGGAATGACCCTTCGTACAATTATAATCAAATCATGGCACGGAATGACCTTTCGTGCAAATATAATCAAAACATGGCACGGAATGACCCTTCGTGCAAATATAACCAAAACATAGCACGGAATGTCCCTTCGTGCATTATCACTCTTTATCACCCAAACAACAATCACAACCAACGGGGCGAGGGAATAAACAAATAATAAGAAATGTTCCGGTAAGGGAAATACACCACTAAACAGCTAAATCCCGGCAAGGGAGCAACAACAATAACTTTCACATCCCAGCAAGGGAGATAATCAATATACTCAAACCATCCCGGCAAGGGAGTAATCATATTTCTTTCTATTTCCTTCGTTTCTTACCCAATAGTCTTTTTATTGTTCGAGCCAACACTCCAAAGGATTTACAATTCATAATCAATTTCTCATACTCTTCATATTACATAGGATTCATCAATTAACATGGAAGAGCCACAACAATATCAGAATAAGTACAAATAAGGACCCACGGTCATGCTAGATACCGGTGTATAGATACTCATCACTATGCCTATACACCGTACTCCACATTTAGCAATTAGCAAACAACACCCTAATCCTATTCCCTCAAGACAAAGTTAGATCAAACACTAACCTCGGTCTAAAGAATAGCAATCAATCCTCAAATACCACCTTCCCTCTACAATCCGACTCCGAAACAATGATATCTAGGCATAATTAATTCAATAATATCAATAAGGACTCAATGTCGACATCCCATAGCCTAGAGATGAATTTCCTAGCATTCTTCCACAAATACCAAAATTCGACACTGGACCCACATGATCCAAACACGAGGCTCGGACCAAAACCCAATCACCCATAACCCAACGAGTTCAAATATGTATTTGTTTTAAGATTCAACCCCAAATTGAGGTTGAATCACCCAAAATTCTCAAAACCCTAACTCTACCCAAAACCCCTAATTTCTATTTTAATTTCATATTTTTAGGCCTAAGAATTCACTAATTAATGAAGAAAAATGAAGGAATTAGATGAGGAATTACTTACCCAAGTGACCTTGAAGAAGGGAGGCTTCAATGGGGTCCTAAGGCTTGAAGGAGAAGGGAGCTCGTGAGAAAAAGTGAAGAAATCACGTATGCTACTGTTCTGTTTTTTTAAAAAATCACTGAAGGATTTAACCCTACGCGATCGCCACACAGGGGACGCGCTCGCGATGAAGAAGAACTGGGGGCATCGCGTTCGCGATGGGGAGATGCGAACGCGGAGAAGGAAAACTGAGGGGTCCAGGGGCAGGCCTACGCGAACGCGGTGAAGGGGGAAATAGAACTACATGAATGTGGAAAGGGGGCCGCGAACGCGTAAGAGGGAAACGACAAAGCACTGCGAACGCGAGCCTGAGGCCGCGTTCGCGAAGAACAAAATACCTGGACAAAAATTGCAGAAAATCTGCCAACTTTCCTAAGTTCAAAAACACCCGGAACCACCTCTAAATCACTCCTGAGCCCTCGGGGCTCCTAACCAAACACACACACTAACTCAATAATATCCTACGAACTTACTCGAGCGATCAAACCGCCAAAATAACATCAAAATCATTGAATCAAACCCCAAAATTATCATTTTTCGTTCTAACTTCATAAACTTCAAACTTTAGATATTTAGGTCCGAAACACGTCAAATGACTTTCGATTTCAACCAAACTTTACAGAAAGCGCTTAACACATAATTAAGACTTGTTCGGGGCGTCGGAACAAAAATACGAGCCTGATACCATAGTCTTTTAATCAGTTTTTATTTCCATTTTCCTTAATATTTCCAAAAAATAATTTCGCAGAAAAATTCTTTTCCTCAGGTTCTAGACCTCGGATTTCGACTCCGGGCACATGCCCGAGTCCCATATTTTTCTACGGACCCTCCGGGACTGTCAAATCATGGGTCCGGGTCCGTTTACCAAAAATATTAACCGAAGTCAACTTTAATTATTTTAAAGCCACATTTTGAAAATTTTCACAAAATTTAACATATAATCTTTTTGGCTACGTGCCTGTACTGCGCACACAAATCGAGACAACTAAAGTTGAGGTTTTTAAGGCCTCGAAAGCACAAAAATAAAGAAAAATCCGGTGATGACCCTTTGGGTCGTCACACATCTCTATTTATCTATCTATCTATATTTATCTATCTATATATTTTATATTAAAAGCACGAAAGCATTTAGCGAAATATCGTTCGCCTTTTTTTTCCCTCTAAAAATAAATTTAATATTGGATAAAACTGTAATTTTTTTTAATATTTAGGACATTAATATAAAACCAACTAAAATGTTACTTATTAAATCTTTTCTTATTTCAATTATATAAAAAATCTTTTCCTTCCTTTTTAGGTGAAATAGTTCCTAGACTTTGTTTTTAAAGCTTTCTTCAACGAGATAGAAGTGCCATGATGCTAAACTATTACTACATGATTGAATTATGAAGAATTCTTTTCCTTTTGAAGATGATAAGATTTTTAATTATGAAGTTTGCTTTACTAGAATTATTGTAAAAGATATATGCTTTTTGAATTCTATTTTTCCATGCGTACTATTTCTTTTCTTTTACTGTTAATATTTTTATTATATGTTTGTACAAAAAAACAGGTTCAAGTAAATACATCTCAATCAAAAATAATAATTCAACCATTGAATTTGTATATAACATATGCCAATGTGTTATGATTACTGAATTAATTTCTTTCTTTTTAAAAAAAAATCTTATAGAAATGACTACGAAATGACACTTAGCTATTTCATGTCAAGTTCAAAATATAATTTTAGAGACAATGAATAAATTATTATAATAATTTTATCATTAATTTCTTTATATCAAGTATATTTTGTAATTTCTCCCATAAAAAAAAAAGAATTGGATAACTTTAGTAATTGGAGGCAAGGCATGAAATCACAATAAGGCATCTGATATCTGTCTTATTAAGCTAGCTAAATTAGATTAACAATCCTAACTTTTATGAATTTATGTTCTTTTTTAATTATTTATAGCTCAAATGTATAATTTAATAATATTTACACGATTTTTTAAATTTGTGTATATATGGGATACACGTGCTATTACTCCTTTAAATTAGAGTTCACATTAAATAAAATAGTTATTTTATTATGAACCCTAAAAATTGAAGTACTATTACTATTTCTTTTACTACTATTTATTCTTCTTTTTATTTTTGGATCCAATACTATAGATTATTCTAAAAGTGAAACTAGACGAGAAATAAGAGTTAAAATAAGCCAATATATGATAAATATAAGAGAAATAATTCTTATTTATTAATAATCAAGAGCCTTCTAATTGGTAGTAAGACTGTGAATTCATTAGTGATATGAAATCTATATTTTAACCAAAAAAAAAAAAAAAACTCTAACCAAAAAAATAATTGCTCAATATCAGAAATTACATTATTGGTAAATAATGATGGACGACTACAACTACGAATTTATTAGTATTGAAATTGCACTAATCAACAAATTCACAAAGTTTACTAGCAAAATAATCTGGTTTCAGTTGTCTAACTTTTGTTGTGAAATTGTATTTTCTAATATTTGAAGACACCAAAATTTATTTGAAATAAAAAGGAGACGCAGGAAAAAGAAGTGTCTACTTTTTTATTTCTTAATTTAAACCATTAAACATGTCATTATTATAAAGGATGCCTAACTCACGAAATTAAAATCCTAAATCAAAATTATTCAAAGCCCAAGTCTAAAAATAGATTGGTATGGATGAGATCATATATATATATAATTTTTTAAAATTTATTAATTTTAATAAAATAATATAAATCTTTGTAGATATCCAAGATGAATCCTAAATATTACAGAGTATTTTTCTTAAATATATCAAAGATTTGAAATTTTACACTCTAATATAGTAGTTAAAAATAATTAAAATTTATAATTTATTACAATGACATGTTGGTCAATCTTTTATCCGTTAAAAGTAAATTTGACATCGATTTTTTTATTTAATTATCTTTTTAATATTTAAGACTTAAAAATTAACCAAATCTTTAAAGTGAATTGTCAGATCAATTTTTTGTTATCCTTTGACCATATAAGTTTTATTTTTTATAAATATTATTATAGTTAAATGTTAAAAGCTTGGAATGAGCTATATATTAAGAATTTTAATCAAGAAAAATTATTTCCTCTAATTTTGAGAAAAAGTAATTAATGTTTTAACTAATTTAACAAAACTCTTTAATTCAACTAATTTGTTAAAGAATCAAATTCAATCCTTTTACAAATTTATCATATAAGTAATTACAAACTTTTACCGCACATAAATTTATTTCCATAATAAGAGCATTAAATATGAAATAAATAATAAATTAGAGCAATATTAATTAACATAGTATTGAGAGTTGGTTACACGCGCAAAGTGCGTACTTTAAAACTAGTTAAATAATATCTATCAACTTCTTGTTTCGGGCTTCATAGATTTATAATTTATCAAAAAAAGATTTAAAGGTTTAAAAAAGCAAGAAAATGTATATTTTGGAATATTTCTTATTTTTATTGTGAACATGAAAATTTAGAATAAAACTTAAAAACTACAAAAAGAAAGGTTTGTTACTTTTCTAATATTACCGTACAAGAAAATATGAAATTCTTCGTTAATACAAGGAAAATAAAATAAGGTTCTTTAATTAAGTAAAAGGCCATATGATGTGTAAGGAACTTACGAGTGTATTGGGAAAAAACTGAATTTATATTGAAGGTGACATGGCAGGACACGTGGACTGGTCAGATGATCAAAACATGATGATCAGTTAAGAGTCACGGGCGATATCAGATACGAGGAGAAGAAAGTTAAGAGGCACGGTATGCTATTCAAATGATACGAGTCCCGTATCTATTTAACTTGATTCAAGCCAGGAGGTCAGAAGGAATTGAAGATATGAATCTGATGGCATAAAGGAGTCTAAATTCAGTATTGAATCTCAAATACGTTAGCAAATCAGTATTCAATGAGAATGATTGTGTAACGTATTATTTAATGTCATTTAAATGCTCATAATTGCCTCTTTAAGGCTAAGGCGTTATACCTTTTCTTAGAAAAATTAACTATAAAAGGGGGAGATCTCAGCATTTGTAAACACACAGAATATCATTGTGATTACATTGCATTACAAACTTATTTACTGCTTTATTATTCTCGAAAGTATCCTATTCTTTTTGTCTCCTGATTATCAGTAACCCGATTTTTCTCTTAATTTCTAGTTTTAACCGAAATTCTATTTTTTGGTTAAACAAATTGGTTCCGTTGCAGGGAATCTGATAATCTATTCCTTTTTAAGTTACATTATATTTGTTGTTATCATCATGTCAAGCAACAACAACAACAACAACAACAATAATGCTGATGAAAATCAAATCCATCAGAATCAAGGAGATTTACACAACATTAACGTAGTTCTTTCCCCTCACAACTCACCACATCAATCTCGTGAAGGTACTCTTGTATCAAAATCTCATGCTGACGAGCAAGGACAATCTGAACATTTTGAGGGGCTGGATGAAGCTTTACAAAAAATAATTGATGCACAGGTCAGCCAAGCTCTTCAAACTCTAGTTAGCCAGTTACCTGCTGCACCACCCACACCTACCCCTAATAACAATACATTGGAGAATCTACGTTCTGGCCTTGTTAATTCTGCAAATGAAGGAACCCCCAGCGAACCACGAGAAACGAATCCAGGTAATACAAATAATTCTCATTTACAAAATTTGGTACTAACTTTGCAAAAACAGCTCAAAGAATAAAACGAGTACATCGAGCAAATCTCTGGAGTACCCCCAATAATCAAAGGAGTAGATGTGGATAAATACTCACAACAACCTTGGAAACTAAGTGCTACTCCCCTTCCAATCCCTAAAAAGTTCAAAATACCTGACATCTCAAAATATGATGGCACAACGGACCCACGAGATCATGTGACTTCATTTACTATAGGTGTTAAGGGCAATGATTTAACCAAGTAGGAAATTGAGTCCGTGTTGGTCAAGAAATTTGGAGAAACACTCACCAAGGTTGCACTAACTTGGTATTCTCTTTTGCCTGAAAATTCTATAAACTCTTTTGCTGAGCTTACAGATTCTTTTATTAAGGCGCACTCAGGAGCCCAAAAGGTTGAGAAGAGAATGAAAGACATTTTCAAAATCAAACAAGGGGACTCAGAATTGCTCAGAGATTTTGTTGATAGATTCCAACGGGAAAGGATGACTTTACCCCGTGTACCTGATAATTGGGCTGCAATAGCTTTTGCAAGCAACTTAAATGACAAAAGTTCAGAAGCCACAAGAAGACTTAAAGAAAGCCTTCGAGAGTTCCCTGCAACCACGTGGAATGATATTTATAACAGGTACAGTACAAAGTTGCGAATCGAAGAAGATACCATTCCTCGATTTCAACATGAAGAAAGAAGCAGTTCCAGGAGATCCGAAACCGAAAAAAAATCAAGTAAAAACAGGTACGATCCTTATATGGGTCCTGCAGGAAAAGATTCACGATCAAAACAAGAAAATCAACGACATGATCAAAAATCAAGAAACAGGGAATCTGGTTCTTCATCAAGGTTTAGGATTAATCGAAACAGGCAAGAGTCACGAGATGATGATGGAAGTTTGAAGGCAAGATTTGGCGGGTATAATTTCAATGTCACTACCTATGAGCTCGTAGCTGTTTTGAGAAGCATGGGAGATAAGGTACGGTGGCCAAAAGAGATGCGGTCAAATCCAAATAAGCACAATCCAGATCATTGGTGCGAATTTCACAATGATCACGGGCATAAGACTTCAGAATGTAGATTCTTGCATAGCGA